>CM037867.1:31596018-31644018 GCA_021292105.1 Anadara kagoshimensis | reverse complement strand
TGCACTGTTTATTAGTAGGCGTGACATATTAAAAAACACTCCCGGCACTTGGTATTTTGAAATGAAAATCACAGGGTTCTTCAAAAGAGACCCTAAGAACTGATGGCGTAGGTGTAGCACATCCTCTCTTACCATACTGCACTGCACATTGCCCTAAGCACACTGTAAAGGTCAAAATTTCTGCCACTTCACCTATAGCTGGTGACATCTTGATATAACTTAAATATTCTTGACTGTCTTGTAAAACCCCATTCTTTCAATTAATCAATCATTCAATCAATCAATCAATCATTCAATCATACCAAACATTAGTGATGGTAATCAGACTTCCACAATCAATGATTGGAGGCCTAATGAAGATAGAGTTGGCACCTTACTACGCTCACACTGGACTCTAGAAATACTGAGTTGGCACGCCACTACGCTCACACTGGACTTTAGAAATACTGAGTTGGCACGCCACTACGCTCACACTGGACTCTAGAAATACTGAGTTGGCACGCCACTACGCTCACACTGGACTCTAGAAATACTGAGTTGGCACGCCACTACACTCACACTGGACTCTAGAAATACTGATTTGGCACGCCACTACGCTCACACTGGACTCTAGAAATACTGAGTTGGCACGCCACTACGCTCACACTGGACTCTAGAAATACTGAGTTGGCACGCCACTTTGCTCACACTGGACTCTAGAAATACTGAGTTGGCACGCCACTACGCTCACACTGGACTCTAGAAATACTGAGTTGGCACGCCACTACGCTCACACTGGACTCTAGAAATACTGAGTTGGCACACCACTACGCTCACACTGGACTCTAGAAATACTGAGTTGGCACGCCACTACGCTCACACTGGACTCTAGAAATACTGAGTTGTCACGCCACTACGCTCACACTGGACTCTAGAAATACTGAGTTGGCACGCCACTACGCTCACACTGGACTCTAGAAATACTGAGTTGGCACGCCACTACGCTCACACTGGACTCTAGAAATACTGAGTTGGCACGCCACTACACTCACACTGGACTCTAGAAATACTGAGTTGGCATACCACTACGCTCACACTGGACTCTAAAAATACTGAGTTGGCACACCACTACGCTCACACTGGACTCTAGAATTACTGAGTTGGCACGCCACTACACTCACACTGGACTCTAGAAATACTGAGTTGGCATACCACTACGCTCACACTGGACTCTAAAAATACTGAGTTGGCACACCACTACGCTCACACTGGACTCTAGAATAGCTGAATCCAACCAATGTGTAAATTACTTTATTGGCTCCAAATGTCTGGAAAAAATAACTAATTCTCTTTTTCAACAAATAATTTTTATGAATGGTATACTACTGTAGTTTCACAAATTCAGTGCACATGGAAAATGCATGAATAAAGTCGTATTTTCCAACAAACTTACAAAACATTTGTCAAAACTTAATACAAAATATACTGACCTAATAGGAAAAAATATTTTTCTTTCATGAAAAAGTGAACTTAATTCTGTACATAGGGCAATTTTTTAACTTTTTAACAAAACAACAATTTTGACTATGTCAAAATTATCCCTTCTGTACCTTCTTACTTGGAACAACTATAAACGTTATGTCATAATTGGTATATTCATGATGATCACACCTGGAAAAAAACCGAACAGCAATGACCTACCGGATCCTAAATGCCCTGATGTAACTTTGAATGAGGCCCAATTGGTGTATAAACTTGATTAAATTTCCAAAATTTTGGCAAAATTTATCTATGTACAGGAGAACTGAACAATAATGTTTTTAATTAAAAATATAATGTGGTTAGGTCAGTGCATTTTAAATTTTAAAAAAGACAAAATGTGAAACATGTCAACATTTGTTTATGACCGCAATAAAATATTAAAACATAGATTGTGGTCGCGAATTTACACATACAAGATTAAGCCCCCCTTACGTGTTGGTATGCAAAATGTGATACTCACGAATTCAAAGTAATCTACAGTATTGTTTTGAGGTGCCATTTTTCTTTACATTTACCAGGATCTAATTTGAAATTTGCCTCAAATATACATACTTTTGAATAAAATAGAATAAATCATAGCTATACCCTAGACTTCATGTTGAGGGCGCAGTGGCCTAATGGATAAGACGTCAGTCTTCAAATCCAGGGTCTCTCACCGCTGTGAGTTCTAGTCCCGCTCGGGCCACATCTGGGAAAGTGAATTTTCCTTGCCGTTGGCTTTTACTGAGTCACCTGGTATCAGTATAATGGACTGGGAGAGTGGTACGCTCGTCTGCGGCATACTGACTCTGTAAGCTAGCACGGTAAAGTCGCTCTGAGTGCGCGCTAGTACAAGGCAGACCATACAACACACTGGCACTTCACATGCATACACAAAAATTGTTCATAGATTAATCCATAGAGATTATTTAAATAGTTCTCGTCACGAATAGCTGAAAAATTGCTGATGCCACGTTAAGCAACATTCAACCAACCAACCTAGACTTCATGTTAGATTGATTTCAGTGTTACTTAAGCATTGCCTTTAATTTTTGTTTAGTCTGTTGAGAAATAACTAAAATGAATACTATGCACTTTGCATAAAACCAACATAAGACTAAACACAAATTAAAGGCAATGCTTATATTAATCGTCATAAATAAAGAAAATCCAAAGAACAAAGAAGTTTGCCAAAAATTAATGTTTATCAAACATATTACAGGTACTCACTGTGTACAACAATTAAATGTGCACATGAATTTATTATCAGATCTAGTTTAATTTTTATTACAGCCACTGGTGCCACCGCTGTTTATCCAATAGATCTTGTTAAAACACGACTTCAGAATCAGAGGACAAGTACCATGGTTGGAGAGTTAATGTATAAAAATAGCTTTGATTGTTTTAAGAAGGTGATACGACATGAAGGAATCACTGGACTTTACAGAGGACTGGGCCCTCAGCTGGTTGGTGTGGCACCAGAAAAAGCCATTAAGCTAACTGTAAGTTGATATAGTTTTTATTTGTAAATGTCTGTGATACAGAACCTTGTTTCCAAATCATTTCTCAACTAAGATCTGGCAACTCTGGAATGTAAATAATTGTGTAAGTATTCATATTCATGAATTTAAGGTGTCATTTTGAAGGTCTTGTTAAGCTTATTTCCAGTACATCTATATTGTAATTTTGTTTAAACTTTTTTGCTTGTTATATAATAAAATTTTGTCAAAATTGGTCAGATTTAAATTAAGGAAAATCTTAGTAAAGGATTGATTGTAAAGCTGGTGTAAATTGGAAACTTAACTAATTACTTAGGACATATCATTATACTGATGATCTATACACATTCGACCACTGCAGTAGCTCAGTTGGTAGAGTGTTTGCTTCATAAGTGGGAGGTCGACAGTGCAAACCCCAACCGAGTCTGAGCCAAGACTTGAAAGTGTGTAGTGACTGTTCTTTTGCAAAACACTTGGCATTACAAAATGAAAATTGCAGTTCTTTCGGATGGGAACTTAAAATAAACGAGGATCTGTGTCACGGTAGGCTTGGCAAGATAAATAATCCTGCTGAATAATGCCATTAGCACAACTCCCAGGCAAAATTTCTGCACATTTGCTTGTAACTGGCGAAATCTTGATTAAAGTGAAATATTCTTGACTGGGACATTAAACACATTACTCAAATCTGAAATTTAATAATCATGTAAAAGTCGCTGTAACATTACCTCAGGTAAAATTTGTATTTATAAAACCCACAATTATGAACAATGCCTATCCTACTAGTGTGTGTGTGTGTGTGTGTGTGTGCACTAGATAGGAACACATGGGAATAATTTGTATCTTATGTTCTAAGCTCTGCCTCCTGTCGGTTGACACTTTGTAAAAATTACCCGAGACTATCTAGACAGGCTTGTTTATTCTAGACTTGGGAGAAAATGTTGTTATACTTTACTTCATTTTTTGAAGAAATAATTGTATTTGTAGATGAATGACTTTATGCGAGATTTATTGGTAAACAAAGATGGCTCCCTGCCATTGTGGGCAGAAATGGTGGCAGGCGGAGTGGTAAGTAAGATTATTTAGAATTTATATATCAGATGTTTGTGAGGGCTGATTACTGTAATGACAACATCTTTGACTTATTTATCGTCCCATGGTAGATACACGTAACATGTTTGATATAAACCGTCAACTATCTGTATACATGTAACAGGCTTGATATAAAACCGTTGACTACTGGTACTTATTGCCCTAAAACTCTCTAACTACTCATTGCTCAAAGTGCTTTATCATGTTGACATAATTCTTGAAATTCTTTTTGTTGTTAACACTGTGGTGGCAACGTTTACAACACCTCTATCATTACTGCCTTGATATAAGTGAAAGATCTTGACTTAGATGTGAAGGGGCTTGGGGGTTTGAATACCATAACTCTACTCCACCATCTTAATAACTGACCTTGATATAAGTAAAACAATCATGACTTGGATGTAAAACACCATTACCCCTCTTACCCTGTATTTGAAATCTGAATAATTTCTTTACTTCACTTTTGCCTCATTTTGTTAAACAATTTCTTTTTTATATTGGCCTCAGAGGTCAAGTGGTCTAATGATGGATTACAGTGCCCCTCAAAGCCGAGGTTCAAATCCTGCACTGGCAGACCTCAGTCCCCTTGCCAATGATTGGTGGCCAGGGATTTATCAGGGTCTTTTGGGAAAAGGCCCTAAACTAAAACTTGGGAAAAACTATCAACTTTTTGCTCATTTTGGGAAAACTTTGACATATTTTTGATGCCATTAATGATTAAATCTAATGCTTTTAGTGTATTGAATTGATTGAAGATTGAGAAAAGCAGCCACATTTATGGCCAGACTTCAGCTATGTATCTGGTACGATTTTCTAATTGGGAATTTTTTTAGCCCATTTAGGGAAAAAATCTGTTTTTCCATTGGGAATGGGGCTGAATTTCGGCCCTAAATAGGCCCTTAATAAATCCCTGGGTGGTGATCTCTGGACACTCTTGTTTCTTACATGGTCAATGAGCTGACCACCTAGATAAAAGTGAGAAAAAAAATCTTGACTGTGATGTAAAACATCTTTACCTCACTCATTTCCACCCACCAAATAAATGACCACCATTATAAAAGTGAAAGCATGTTACTTACTTACTTACTTACTTAGGCCCTTCGCTCCTCCTGGAGCATAGGCCATCAACGACTGCCCTCCATTTCTGTCTGTTTTGTGCCATCTGTTTCAGCTGTCTCCAGGTCTTTCCAGTCAGCTTGACATCTACATCAAGGTCTCGGCGCCATGTATTTCGGGGTCTTCCTCTCTTTCTTTTTCCCAGGGGGTTCCAAGTAAGTGCCAGCCTGGTTGTGTTGGTTGCTGGTTTTCTTAGAGTATGGCCTAGCCAAACCCATTTCCTTCTTAGAATTTTTTCCTCCATTGGTCGCTGGTCGGATTTTGGTATAGCGACTGAATACTTTGGAGCTCCAAACTTTCTTCAATTGGATGAATGCTGCTCTGGCTTTGCTGATCCTGGTCTTTACGTCGGCCTCCGTGCCTCCTGTTTGTCCACTACACTTCCAAGGTATGTGAAGGACTCTACTTCCTCTAGTGATTCATCATCCAGTTTTACTGTTTCATTACTAGTGGTGTTGACCTTGAGGATCTTCGTCTTTATTTTATGAATGTTAAGTCCTACCTGTACTTAAACCATCATAACTGGCACATATAACACCAAAGAATTTTGGCAGTCATAAAACTCAGATTTGTGGTGATCTCAAGGCACTCCGTCTGATGTAAAACACCTGTACTCCACTCTTCCACCCACCACCGTGATAAAAGTCAAAGAATCTTAACTGAGGCATATAACTCAACAAAGAATTTTGTCAGTCATAAAACTTCATTACTCAGATCTGTGGTGATCTCAAAGCACTCCTTCTTTTCACTGGGATGTAAAACACCTGTACTCTACTCTCCTCCACCCACCACTGTGATAAAGGTCAAAGAATCTTAACTGAGGCATATAACACCAACGAATTTTGTCAGTCATAAAGCTCCATTACTCAGATTGGTGGTGATCTCAAGGCACTCCGTCTGATGTAAAAAACCCTTACCCACTCTCCTCCACCCACCACCGTGATAAAGGTCAAAGAATCTTAACTGAGGCATATAACTCCACAAAGAATTTTATCAGTCATAAAACTTCATTACTCAGATTGGTGGTGATCTCAAAGCACTCCGTCTGATGTAAAACACCTTTACCCCACTCTCCTCCACCCACCACCGTGATAAAGGTCAAAGAATCTTAACTGAGGCATATAACACCAACAAATTTTGTCAGTCATAAAACTCCATTACTCTGTTTAGTGGTGATCTCAAGGCACTCCTCTGATGTAAAACACCCTTACTTCACTCTCCTCCACCCACCACCGTGATAAAGTCAAAGAATCTTAACTGAGGCATATAACACCAACGAATTTTATCAGTCATAAAACTCCATTACTCAGATTGGTGGTGGTCTCAAGGCACTCCGTCTGATGTAAAACACCCTTACTTCACTCTCCTCCACCCACCACCGTTATAAAAGTCAAAGAATCTTAACTGAGGCATATAACACCACAAAGAATAGTGTCAATCATAAAACTCCACTACTCAGATTGGTGGTGATCTCAAGGCACTCCGTCTGATGTAAAAAACCCTTACTCCACTCTCCTCCACCCACCACCGTGATAAAGGTCAAAGAATCTTAACTGAGGCATATAACTCCACAAAGAATAGTGTCAATCATAAAACTCCACTACTCAGATTGGTGGTGATCTCAAGGCACTCCGTCTGATGTAAAAAACCCTTACTCCACTCTCCTCCACCCACCACTGTGATAAAGGTCAAAGAATCTTAACTGAGGCATATAACACCAACGAATTTTGTCAGTCATAAAACTCCATTACTCAGATCTGTGGTGATCTCAAGGCACTCCGTCTGATGTAAAAAAACCGTTACTTCACTCTCCTCCACCCACCACCGTGATAAAGGTCAAAGAATCTTAGCTGAGGCATATAACTCCACAAAGATTTATCAGTCATAAAACTCCACTACTCAGATTTGTGGTGATCTCAAGGCACTCCGTCTGATGTAAAAAACCTTACCCACTCTCCTCCACCCACCACCGTGATAAAGGTCAAAGAATCTTAACTGAGGCATATAACTCCACAAAGAATTTTGTCATTCATAAAACTCCATTACTCAGATTGTGGTGATCTCAAGGCACTCCGTCTGATGTAAAAAGCCTTTACCCCACTCTCCTCCACCCACCACCGTGATAAAGGTCAAAGAATCTTAACTGAGGCATATAACTCCCAAAGAATTTTGTCATTCATAAAACTCCATTACTCAGATTGTGGTGATCTCAAGGCACTCCGTCTGATGTAAAAAACCTTTACCCCACTCTCCTCCACCCACCACCGTGATAAAGGTCAAAGAATCTTAACTGAGGCATATAACTCCACAAAGAATTTTGTCATTCATAAAACTCCATTACTCAGATTTGTGGTGATCTCAAGGCACTCCGTCTGATGTAAAAAGCCTTTACCCCACTCTCCTCCACCCACCACCGTGATAAAGGTCAAAGAATCTTAACTGAGGCATATAACTCCACAAAGAATTTTGTCATTCATAAAACTCCATTACTCAGATTGTGGTGATCTCAAGGCACTCCGTCTGATGTAAAAAAGCCTTTACCCCACTCTCCTCCACCCACCACCGTGATAAAGGTCAAAGAATCTTAACTGAGGCATATAACTCCACAAAGAATTTTGTCATTCATAAAACTCCATTACTCAGATTTGTGGTGATCTCAAGGCACTCCGTCTGATGTAAAAAACCTTTACCCCACTCTCCTCACCCACCACCGTGATAAAGGTCAAAGAATCTTAACTGAGGCATATAACTCCACAAAGAATTTTGTCATTCATAAAACTCCATTACTCAGATTTGTGGTGATCTCAAGGCACTCCGTCTGATGTAAAAAACCTTTACCCCACTCTCCTCCACCCACCACCGTGATAAAGGTCAAAGAATCTTAACTGAGGCATATAACACCAACAAATTTTGTCAGTCATAAAACTCCATTACTCAGATTGGTGGTGATCTCAAGGCACTCCGTCTGATGTAAAAAGCCTTTACCCCACTCCTCCACCCACCACCGTGATAAAGGTCAAAGAATCTTAACTGAGGCATATAACACCAAAGAACTTTGTCATTCATAAAACTCCATTACTTAGCTCTTCTCTTATTAATATTTTCAGGCAGGTGGATCTCAGGTTATGTTTACAAATCCTTTAGAAATTGTTAAAATCAGACTACAGGTTGCAGGAGAGATTGTAGGGAAGACTCGAGTTAGTGCTATAGGTGTAATAAAAGATCTGGGATTCTTTGGTCTGTACAAGGTAAGATTTGGTCGTACATGTATATATAAACTTGTCGTATCATTACAGACTTAATACAGGGATTTTTCTGACCTTTTTGGGGTAAGGACCTTGGGATGAAATTGGGAAAATGCTTAACAAAAATGTAATTTTGGGAAAAATCACAACAACATATTAGAAATTCTAGACCACTAGAATACTTGTAATTGAACAAATTATATCAGTGTTCACAGCAAAATAGCACCGTCTCTTTTGTCTCTATATAAATCATCCAGCAAAATGTGGGTTAATATAGAATGAAATCTTTATCAGAATGAGATATCCTCCGAATATGATGTTGATGATCTTGTGAAAAATTGATAAACATAAGTAATTGGGGTAATTGGGAATTTTTTACTACAGAATTGGGAAAAATGTATGTTTTTTGCATTGGGAATGGGTCCCTTTACCGGACCCTGTGGATACACAGGGATTATATCTTCACACAATTAAATTATTAAAAACACCATCATTCTGCTATAGCCAAGTGTTTTTCAAGTCAAAATTTTTTGTTAACAAAATACTCCAAAGTTTCATACATTTAGATTATTAAATGGAGATATATCTTTCAAATACTGCAAAAACTTCAATATTTTAATTACTTTTTATTTAGCCTATTTCGGAGAACGCAAGATATTTTATGAATTTCGATATAACGGGTACAAATCAATGATTCTTTTACTTACATGAGCCGAGTCTTTACTAAAAATTCCTGTTTTGGCTCCATCCTTGCTTCATATATCATTTTATGCGACAAAATATAACCTGGATGGGTGTTTACAATAGCTATTTGTTTTACAAAATGGCTGGGTTCTTTATGTTAAGTAGTCATGACGAAAGAGTTGGCTATTTACGCAGCTCAAGAACAGATTGATTTTTGCATAACTGGGATGACCAAAATTGATTTAATAGAGTAATAAAGTCAACAACCTTTCTGCACTTTCAAACTGTTGAAAAAATTGACATAAATTCAAACTTTTAAACTCAACTCGACCTTTGAGCTACCCTTCATCAGTGCTTCAGCCAGGCCACACCCTTGTGCTATTCACGCATGATTTTTATTTTTGGCCTGATCTTCAAAAAATCATGGGCCAAAATTGGCACTTTAAAATAGCATCCTACGCAAAATTATGAAATACGTGAGTCAAAAAAATAATGTTCTGATCTCTAAATCGTAAAAATCAATTATTGCATCTTTTTTGCCAAAACGTAATGAAAACGTCCAGAATAAGCTCAGACAACGTAATGGTAGCCATATTGGCTTCCCTAGAAACAAAGCGCTTGGTTGACTCGGATTGGGACGAATGCGATTCACTTCCAGCAATCACACTTCCGGCAATCACTGTAAAAACGAAAGTACTTGTTAAGAGGAACAATGTCCAAAAGAAAACGAATACAGCTCCCTAACGTAGCGTCGAAAAGATGATACATCTAGTGTACAACATTCCAATAGTGATGAAAATGAAGTTGAACGCGAGTCTGAGGGTGCACCTGGTAAAAATGTGACTAAACAAACGAAGTATGACCACAGCATGGAAAGTTAAAATTGGTTAAGATATGTAAAGGACACGGGGCAAATGTTTTACAAAACTTGTGAACTTTCTTCTAAGAAGAACACAATGGAGTTGGTCCACATTTTCAAAACTTATGCGCCAACTGGCCCACATACATGGAACCCTAGCTGAAACACTGCTTCATTGTACCCCTTGCGCATCTACGTAAAGAATAAATTCTTCCGTCATCATTACGTTACACGAAAGACACCGCCATTTTGTCAAAATTTTTACCATTGTAAACACCCATCAAAACGCGTTTTGGTGTATTAAAGGAGTTGTAATGTATGGACTAGATCTAAATTAGGATTGTTAGTAACGACTCGGCTCATGTAAGTAAATGATTAATCAATTTTTAACTGTGTCATTCAAATCTTTGAAATATTAGCGTGATTCCTTTCTCTCCAGCAAAGTTAACGGACAGTAGATCCTTTAAACCTATGACAAGGTTGTAAAGTTATTTTTAGATCACTTTTGCTAACTTTTTCTAATTTTATGTGAGATGGTGTACTGTACCGCTAAATATGGCTCATGTTTGCAATTTTTATCACATTGAAATTCTAAGAATTTAACTGAGTTGGTTTGTTCGTTTTCCTGGGGAATTACAGCTCTTTGATCATAAGTGCAAATCACAAAAAAAGAACCTGCTGACGGAGGATCCTAATTTACTGTATTTGTTTGTTTTGTTGATTCTAGGGATCCAGAGCTTGTTTTCTAAGAGACATACCATTTTCAGCCATTTACTTTCCAGCCTATGCACATTTAAAGAAATATTATGCTGATGAAAATGGTTTCAACACACCAGGAACGCTGTTATTATCTGCCACGATAGCAGGTTAGTATAGAAGAGTGGCGGCATAGAATTATGGCATTCTTCACTGAGTGAAGATGTAACGGGGTACCTGGGTACATGTGATAAATAAGTCACATCCGTAGTAAGTTAATGTCGCAGTGTTTATTCTGGTGTTAAATATATCTAACTTCACACTAAGCTACATGTATATGAATACAGTCAAACCTGTCTATAAACCACCCAAGGGAACCAGTTAAAGTACAGTCAAACCTGTCTATAAACCACCCAAGGGAACCAGTTAAAGTACAGTCAAACCTGTCGATAAAGATCACCCAAGGGAACCAGTAAGTGGCCTTTATGGGCAGGTGGCCTTTATATACAGGTTTAAATAATATGAATAAAGATCCATTGGGATACAATTCTGCTGGCCTTTATAAGCAGGATGCCCTTATATAGAGATGGCCTTTAAGGCAGGTTGGACTGTACATGTATCAAATATTACACCGGCTGGATGATGATCAGATATTCATGAAATTCATTCTAACTCTTTCTGTCAAGCAATGTAAATAATGTCCAGATCTATTGTATGTCAGGTGACCGGTAGTAGATATTAAACAAAGGAAAGACCGGGAAAGTGAAAATGAGACAATAAGATGTTGAGGCCAATAGAAAAGTAGTTATGTGTTTAATGTCACCTGAGAGTAATATGTGATGTATTTCAGAAATAAACAGAACAACAACTATATACAAAAACTACAAATCCCAACACTGCCACAAAGATTCTTTCTTGATAAAAGACTATTCACTAGATATTTTCCTGGGTTTGAACCCCAAATCTACCACATACAGAGTGAACACTCTACCATACCTACCACATACAGAGTGAACACTCTACCATACCTACCACATTCAGAGTGAACACTCTACCAAACCTACCACATACAGAGTGAACACTCTACCAAACCTACCACATACAGAGTGAACACTCTACCAAACCTACCACATACAGAGTGAACACTCTACCAAACCTACCACATACAGAGTGAACACTCTACCAAACCTACCACATACAGAGTGAACACTCTACCAAACCTACCACATACAGAGTGAACACTCTACCATACCTACCACATACAGAGTGAACACTCTACCAAACCTACCACATACAGAGTGAACACTACCATACCTACCACATACAGAGTGAACACTCTACCATACCTACCACATACAGAGTGAACACTCTACCATACCTACCACATACAGAGTGAACACTCTACCAAACCTACCACATACAGAGTGAACACTCTACCAAACCTACCACATACAGAGTGAACACTCTACCATACCTACCACATACAGAGTGAACACTCTACCCTACCTACCACATACAGAGTGAACACTCTACCATACCTACCACATACAGAGTGAACACTCTACCATACCTACCACATACAGAGTGAACACTCTACCAAACCTACCACATACAGAGTGAACACTCTACCATACCTACCACATACAGAGTGAACACTCTACCATACCTACCACATACAGAGTGAACACTCTACCAAACCTACCACATACAGAGTGAACACTCTACCAAACCTACCACATACAGAGTGAACACTCTACCAAACCTACCACATACAGAGTGAACACTCTACCAAACCTACCACATACAGAGTGAACACTCTACCAAACCTACCACATACAGAGTGAACACTCTACCAAACCTACCACATAGAGTGAACACTCTACCAAACCTACCACATACAGAGTGAACACTCTACCATACCTACCACATACAGAGTGAACACTCTACCAAACCTACCACATACAGAGTGAACACTCTACCATACCTACCACATACAGAGTGAACACTCTACCATACCTACCACATACAGAGTGAACACTCTACCAAACCTACCACATACAGAGTGAACACTCTACCAAACCTACCACATACAGAGTGAACACTCTACCAAACCTACCACATACAGAGTGAACACTCTACCATACCTACCACATACAGAGTGAACACTCTACCATACCTACCACATACAGAGTGAACACTCTACCAAACCTACCACATACAGAGTGAACACTCTACCCTACCTACCACATACAGAGTGAACACTCTACCCTACCTACCACATACAGAGTGAACACTCTACCATACCTACCACATACAGAGTGAACACTCTACCAAACCTACCACATACAGAGTGAACACTCTACCAAACCTACCACATACAGAGTGAACACTCTACCAAACCTACCACATACAGAGTGAACACTCTACCAAACCTACCACATACAGAGTGAACACTCTACCAAACCTACCACATACAGAGTGAACACTCTACCATACCTACCACATACAGAGTGAACACTCTACCAAACCTACCACATACAGAGTGAACACTCTACCATACCTACCACATACAGAGTGAACACTCTACCATACCTACCACATACAGAGTGAACACTCTACCAAACCTACCACATACAGAGTGAACACTCTACCAAACCTACCACATACAGAGTGAACACTCTACCATACCTACCACATACAGAGTGCACACTCTACCAAACCTACCACATACAGAGTGAACACTCTACCATACCTACCACATACAGAGTGAACACTCTACCAAACCTACCACATACAGAGTGAACACTCTACCAAACCTACCACATACAGAGTGAACACTCTACCATACCTACCACATACAGAGTGAACACTCTACCATACCTACCACATACAGAGTGAACACTCTACCATACCTACCACATACAGAGTGAACACTCTACCATACCTACCACATACAGAGTGAACACTCTACCAAACCTACCACATACAGAGTGAACACTCTACCAAACCTACCACATACAGAGTGAACACTCTACCATACCTACCACATACAGAGTGAACACTCTACCATACCTACCACATACAGAGTGAACACTCTACCAAACCTACCACATACAGAGTGAACACTCTACCATACCTACCACATACAGAGTGAACACTCTACCAAACCTACCACATACAGAGTGAACACTCTACCAAACCTACCACATAGAGTGAACACTCTACCAAACCTACCACATACAGAGTGAACACTCTACCAAACCTACCACATACAGAGTGAACACTCTACCATACCTACCACATAGAGTGAACACTCTACCAAACCTACCACATACAGAGTGAACACTCTACCAAACCTACCACATACAGAGTGAACACTCTACCATACCTACCACATACAGAGTGAACACTCTACCAAACCTACCACATACAGAGTGAACACTCTACCAAACCTACCACATACAGAGTGAACACTCTACCAAACCTACCACATACAGAGTGAACACTCTACCAAACCTACCACATACAGAGTGAACACTCTACCATACCTACCACATACAGAGTGAACACTCTACCATACCTACCACATACAGAGTGAACACTCTACCAAACCTACCACATACAGAGTGAACACTCTACCATACCTACCACATACAGAGTGAACACTCTACCAAACCTACCACATACAGAGTGAACACTCTACCATACCTACCACATACAGAGTGAACACTCTACCAAACCTACCACATACAGAGTGAACACTCTACCATACCTACCACATACAGAGTGAACACTCTACCATACCTACCACATACAGAGTGAACACTCTACCATACCTACCACATACAGAGTGAACACTCTACCAAACCTACCACATACAGAGTGAACACTCTACCAAACCTACCACATACAGAGTGAACACTCTACCATACCTACCACATACAGAGTGAACACTCTACCCTACCTACCACATACAGAGTGAACACTCTACCATACCTACCACATACAGAGTGAACACTCTACCATACCTACCACATACAGAGTGAACACTCTACCAAACCTACCACATACAGAGTGAACACTCTACCAAACCTACCACATAGAGTGAACACTCTACCAAACCTACCACATACAGAGTGAACACTCTACCAAACCTACCACATACAGAGTGAACACTCTACCATACCTACCACATACAGAGTGAACACTCTACCAAACCTACCACATACAGAGTGAACACTCTACCATACCTACCACATACAGAGTGAACACTCTACCAAACCTACCACATATAGAGTGAACACTCTACCAAACCTACCACATACAGAGTGAACACTCTACCAAACCTACCACATACAGAGTGAACACTCTACCATACCTACCACATACAGAGTGAACACTCTACCATACCTACCACATACAGAGTGAACACTCTACCAAACCTACCACAGAGTGAACACTCTACCCTACCTACCACATACAGAGTGAACACTCTACCATACCTACCACATACAGAGTGAACACTCTACCAAACCTACCACATACAGAGTGAACACTCTACCAAACCTACCACATACAGAGTGAACACTCTACCAAACCTACCACATACAGAGTGAACACTCTACCAAACCTACCACATACAGAGTGAACACTCTACCAAACCTACCACATACAGAGTGAACACTCTACCAAACCTACCACATACAGAGTGAACACTCTACCAAACCTACCACATACAGAGTGAACACTATACCATACCTACCACATACAGAGTGAACACTCTACCAAACCTACCACATACAGAGTGAACACTCTACCATACCTACCACATACAGAGTGAACACTCTACCAAACCTACCACATACAGAGTGAACACTCTACCAAACCTACCACATACAGAGTGAACACTCTACCAAACCTACCACATACAGAGTGAACACTCTACCAAACCTACCACATACAGAGTGAACACTCTACCATACCTACCACATACAGAGTGAACACTCTACCCTACCTACCACATACAGAGTGAACACTCTACCAAACCTACCACATACAGAGTGAACACTCTACCAAACCTACCACATACAGAGTGAACACTCTACCCTACCTACCACATACAGAGTGAACACTCTACCAAACCTACCACATACAGAGTGAACACTCTACCAAACCTACCACATACAGAGTGAACACTCTACCAACCTACCACATACAGAGTGAACACTCTACCATACCTACCACATACAGAGTGAACACTCTACCAAACCTACCACATACAGAGTGAACACTCTACCAAACCTACCACATACAGAGTGAACACTCTACCATACCTACCACATACAGAGTGAACACTCTACCATACCTACACATACAGAGTGAACACTCTACCAAACCCACCACATACAGAGTGAACACTCTACCATACCTACCACATACAGAGTGAACACTCTACCCTACCTACCACATACAGAGTGAACACTCTACCCTACCTATCACATACAGAGTGAACACTCTACCCTTCCTACCACATACAGAGTGAACACTCTACCAAACCTACCACATACAGAGTGAACACTCTACCATACCTACCACATACAGAGTGAACACTCTACCAAACCTACCACATACAGAGTGAACACTATACCATACCTACCACATACAGAGTGAACACTCTACCAAACCTACCACATACAGAGTGAACACTCTACCATACCTACCACATACAGAGTGAACACTCTACCAAACCTACCACATACAGAGTGAACACTCTACCATACCTACCACATACAGAGTGAACACTCTACCCTACCTACCACATACAGAGTGAACACTCTACCAAACCTACCACATACAGAGTGAACACTCTACCATACCTACCACATACAAAGTGAACACTCTACCAAACCTACCACATACAGAGTGAACACTCTACCATACCTACCACATACAGAGTGAACACTCTACCAAACCTACCACATACAGAGTGAACACTCTACCCTACCTACCACATACAGAGTGAACACTCTACCATACCTACCACATACAGAGTGAACACTCTACCAAACCTACCACATACAGAGTGAACACTCTACCAACCTACCACATACAGAGTGAACACTCTACCATACCTACCACATACAGAGTGAACACTCTACCAAACCTACCACATACAGAGTGAACACTCTACCATACCTACCACATACAGAGTGAACACTCTACCATACCTACCACATACAGAGTGAACACTCTACCAAACCTACCACATACAGAGTGAACACTCTACCAAACCTACCACATACAGAGTGAACACTCTACCAAACCTACCACATACAGAGTGAACACTCTACCATACCTACCACATACAGAGTGCACACTCTACCAAACCTACCACATACAGAGTGAACACTCTACCATACCTACCACATACAGAGTGAACACTCTACCAAACCTACCACATACAGAGTGAACACTCTACCAAACCTACCACATACAGAGTGAACACTCTACCATACCTACCACATACAGAGTGAACACTCTACCATACCTACCACATACAGAGTGAACACTCTACCATACCTACCACATACAGAGTGAACACTCTACCAAACCTACCACATACAGAGTGAACACTCTACCAAACCTACCACATACAGAGTGAACACTCTACCATACCTACCACATACAGAGTGAACACTCTACCATACCTACCACATACAGAGTGAACACTCTACCATACCTACCACATACAGAGTGAACACTCTACCAAACCTACCACATACAGAATGAACACCCCTACCTACCACATACAGAGTGAACACTCTACCATACCTACCACATACAGAGTGAACACTCTACCATACCTACCACATACAGAGTGAACACTCTACCAAACCTACCACATACAGAGTGAACACTCTACCAAACCTACCACATACAGAGTGAACACTCTACCATACTACCACATACAGAGTGAACACTCTACCAAACCTACCACATACAGAGTGAACACTCTACCAAACCTACCACATACAGAGTGAACACTCTACCAAACCTACCAGATACAGAGTGAACACTCTACCATACCTACCACATACAGAGTGAACACTCTACCATACCTACCACATACAGAGTGAACACTTACCAAACCTACCACATACAGAGTGAACACTCTACCAAACTGAGTAATGGTATTTACACTTTTAAGGTCATACATTCCTTCTTCAAACTGCCTAGAATAATTTTCATGTCAAAAATTAGGTCAAGTTTTTAAATGGATAAAAAAGAGGTCATTTAGCAAAATCACCACAAGACACCTTGTTAACACTGTTAACTTAATATGTATTGGCTTACCTTCATCAAACTTTAAACAAATTATAATCTAACAATATGTTGGTCATTGGTTCAATCTGTTGAAGAACTCTTGCTAACCTTCTATAAGCTGCATTATTTCAGATCCAGCGAAATGCAAATCTCGGGTGAGCACCCAGGGCATTATGGACCTCTTTCAAAAATGTAAAATCTCACTTTTTTTTAAGAAACAATTTGTCTTTTTGGCAATTTAGTTCCTGCTTTCATTTCAGTGTTCCATATTGCCATATCCTTTTCATTCTCAACTTTGAGCTCACAAATGGGGGTTTGAGCTCCACATGGTGGTTTTTAGCTCACACATGGGGGTTTTGAGCTCACACATGGGGGTTTTAACTAACTAGACATGAAGTGCTAGCCCTTGTCGAGTACTCAGACTCATTTCAGAAAAAACATGAGTTCACAGTTTTTACTTTACTTTGATTTATACATTGACTGGTATGTTTGTTGTTGATATCCAAAAATTAGATGTAGAGCCATGACCATATACAGTACATCCTGCCTTAAAGGCCACCTCTAGATAAGGGCCACTTGCTTATAAAGGCTAGTAGAATTGTACAACAATTGTTCCTTGTCCATATTATTTAAACCTGTATATAAAGGCCACCTGCCCATAAAGACCACTTTTAATGGTTCCCTTGGATGGCCTTAGACAGGTTTGACTCTATATAAAGGCCACCTGACTATAAAGACCACTTTTACTGGTTCCCTTGGATGGCCTTAGACAGGTTTGACTGTATATACAAGAGATTTTTCGTTGACCCATTTTTTGGAAATAACTGGTATATAAATGAGGATAAGGTTGATTTTTTTTTTGTACAGCGTTTCACGATAGTGAACGCGTACTTTGCTGTCGCTTTCTTCCAAGATATCGAGCTTCTTTGCTATGAAATTATAAGATATGAGTACACATGGAAATAGTGCGCCTGGTAAATGAGCATGAAAGAAGTATATCTGTTTTATTGGAGATATGTATTCTGAGACAGGTAATGCATTTGGTTACATATGCACATTTGGAATGAATTTTCGGAATTTAGTAAAATATTGCGACGGGATGCATCTAATAATTTCTGCAATTTGGCGAACTGATCTCATGTTTACAATAAAAAGTAGTCCGAGAAGTTTGCATCCTACGATGTAAAATCATAACTTTTTATGAAATGAACAGCAGCGGCAGGTTGATTTAATTAATTCTTCGTGAAATCTACGGAAATTTAAATTTATTTTGAAGGTTATTATAACGTGTTTTGATGTTGAGGCAATTGTCATATTTTAAACTGTTTATCGATTTGATTTCACTTTCGTGAAAGGGAGATAATTTATACAGTGTTGTGTGCAAATGACCACGTGAATTTTAAATACTTCACCATTAACATGAAACAGGAATATTATGAGTGATAATCAGCAGTTAATTAAAACCCAAATTAACAGCAAATGATCCAGTTACATACAACCGCTAGAATGTACCCTCATAGCGACGGTAGGATCTGCAAAACTCTACTTTCTCTCTATCCGAAATGACAAAACGATCGGGTACAACTTTTTTAAATTTTAATTACCGATTGTCTTTTTAATATTTTATGAAATTATTATTTTCTACCATTTAATTCAGCAATACATGGTTTGGTACATTGTTTCTTTTTCCAAAAAAAAACATCCGTCGGACTATGCATAGTTCGACCCACCCACCCGCCCCCTGAATTTTCGGTTATATTCTGTCTTGCCACAACACCATTTTCCCAAATACGCTGTAAAACAGCACGGCAGTGCTATGTTTACTTTTAATTAGCTGATTTAGGACCATCACTTAGCACCATGGAAATAGGTATATTCACAAGCATTTTATTGTTTTGCAGGTATGCCAGCAGCAGCGATTCCAACACCAGCAGACGTCATCAAAACTAGGTTGCAGGTACAAGCTAGAACAGGACAGACGGCATACACCGGCGTCTTTGACTGTGCTAAAAAAATCATGAAAGAAGAGGGTTTTACTGCTTTCTGGAAGGGAACACCTGGTAATATTTGTTTAAAGCATTAATTATGCAATAAAGGCCACAAAGTCAACCAGACAAATGTTAGTCCATTACTGATGAAACAAGAAGGGAACTGTAGGTTTACCCTCCCCCCATCTGTCTGCCCCTCCCAAAACAGTTTTCTGGAAGATTTCCATTTTTTTGTTGACGTTTAAGCAATATTTTATTCTCAAAAAACCAATATACAATATATAATTCAACATACATATAGAAATGAATTCAGGAACAAGCTGAAAAAGGCGTATATGATCCTGTTTCCATTATTAGTCCACTACTAGCAGAATCACAAACGTACTATCAGTTTACCCTCCGTCTGTCTGTCCCCAAACAGTTTTCTGGATGTTTCCCATTATTTGTTAAAATATTGGATTTATTTTTTATTTATAACTTTTTAATGTTGTTGTACAAGTCAAGTTTGACTTATGCCTAATTTTGAGTAACTTTGACAAAGTTATTGCCATTTGAAATTTACGAATAATTTTCTGGACTTTTTCATTTAGAATTCACAGTTTGACGTTATGGTCCTGCTGAGTATTTCTGTATAAAAACTGATAATTGACAGATACATGTATACCTAATATTTTTATTTTACAGCTCGTGTGTTTAGATCATCTCCACAGTTTGGGGTTACACTGCTGAGTATTTCTGTTTAGAAACTGATAATTGACAGATACATGTATACCTAATATTTTTATTTTACAGCTCATGTGTTTAGATCATCTCCACAGTTTGGGGTTACACTGCTGAGTATTTCTGTATAAAACTGATAATTGACAGATACATGTATACTAATATTTTTATTTTACAGCTCATGTGTTTAGATCATCTCCACAGTTTGGAGTTACACTGCTGAGTATTTCTGTGTAGAAACTGATAATTGACAGATACATGTATACCTAATATTTTTTTTTACAGCTCGTGTGTTTAGATCATCTCCACAGTTTGGGTTACACTGCTGAGTATTTCTGTGTAGAAACTGATAATTGACAGATACATGTATACCTAATATTTTTATTTTACAGCTCATGTGTTTAGATCATCTCCACAGTTTGAGTTACACTGCTGAGTATTTCTGTATAGAAACTGATAATTGACAGATACATGTATACCTAATATTTTTATTTTACAGCTCATGTGTTTAGATCATCTCCACAGTTTGGAGTTACACTGCTGAGTATTTCTGTATAGAAACTGATAATTGACAGATACATGTATACCTAATATTTTTATTTTACAGCTCATGTGTTTAGATCATCTCCACAGTTTGGAGTTACACTGCTGAGTATTTCTGTGTAGAAACTGATAATTGACAGATACATGTATACCTAATATTTTTATTTTACAGCTCATGTGTTTAGATCATCTCCACAGTTTGGGGTTACACTGCTGAGTATTTCTATTTAGAAACTGATAATTGACAGATACATGTATACCTAATATTTTTATTTTACAGCTCATGTGTTTAGATCATCTCCACAGTTTGGAGTAACACTGCTGAGTATTTCTGTATAAAAACTGATAATTGACAGATACATGTATACCTAATATTTTTATTTTACAGCTCATGTGTTTAGATCATCTCCACAGTTTGGAGTTACACTGCTGAGTATTTCTGTGTAGAAACTGATAATTGACAGATACATGTATACCTAATATTTTTATTTTACAGCTCATGTGTTTAGATCATCTCCACAGTTTGGGGTTACACTGCTGAGTATTTCTGTATAAAACTGATAATTGACAGATACATGTATACTAATATTTTTATTTTACAGCTCATGTGTTTAGATCATCTCCACAGTTTGGAGTAACACTGCTGAGTATTTCTGTTAGAAACTGATAATTGACAGATACATGTATACCTAATATTTTTATTTTACAGCTCATGTGTTTAGATCATCTCCACAGTTTGGAGTAACTGCTGAGTATTTTTGTTTAGAAACTGATAATTGACAGATACATGTATACCTAATATTTTTATTTTACAGCTCATGTGTTTAGATCATCTCCACAGTTTGGAGTAACACTGCTGAGTATTTCTGTATAAAAACTGATAATTGACAGATACATGTATACCTAATATTTTTATTTTACAGCTCATGTGTTTAGATCATCTCCACAGTTTGGAGTAACACTGCTGAGTATTTCTGTTTAGAAACTGATAATTGACAGATACATGTATACCTAATATTTTTATTTTACAGCTCATGTGTTTAGATCATCTCCACAGTTTGGAGTAACACTGCTGAGTATTTCTGTTTAGAAACTGATAATTGACAGATACATGTATACCTAATATTTTTATTTTACAGCTCATGTGTTTAGATCATCTCCACAGTTTGGAGTTACACTGCTGAGTATTTCTGTATAAAAACTGATAATTGACAGATACATGTATACCTAATATTTTTATTTTACAGCTCATGTGTTTAGATCATCTCCACAGTTTGGAGTACACTGCTGAGTATTTCTGTATAAAAACTGATAATTGACAGATACATGTATACCTAATATTTTTATTTTACAGCTCATGTGTTTAGATCATCTCCACAGTTTGGAGTTACCTGCTGAGTATTTCTGTTAGAAACTGATAATTGACAGATACATGTATACCTAATATTTTTATTTTACAGCTCATGTGTTTAGATCATCTCCACAGTTTGGAGTACACTGCTGAGTATTTCTGTTTAGAAACTGATAATTGACAGATACATGTATACCTAATATTTTTATTTTACAGCTCATGTGTTTAGATCATCTCCACAGTTTGGAGTTACACTGCTGAGTATTTCTGTATAAAACTGATAATTGACAGATACATGTATACCTAATATTTTTATTTTACAGCTCATGTGTTTAGATCATCTCCACAGTTTGGAGTAACACTGCTGAGTATTTCTGTGTAGAAACTGATAATTGACAGATACATGTATACCTAATATTTTTATTTTACAGCTCATGTGTTTAGATCATCTCCACAGTTTGGAGTACACTGCTGAGTATTTTGTTTAGAAACTGATAATTGACAGATACATGTATACCTAATATTTTTATTTTACAGCTCATGTGTTTAGATCATCTCCACAGTTTGGAGTAACACTGCTGAGTATTTCTGTATAAAAACTGATAATTGACAGATACATGTATACCTAATATTTTTATTTTACAGCTCATGTGTTTAGATCATCTCCACAGTTTGGAGTAACACTGCTGAGTATTTCTGTTTAGAAACTGATAATTGACAGATACATGTATACCTAATATTTTTATTTTACAGCTCATGTGTTTAGATCATCTCCACAGTTTGGAGTAACACTGCTGAGTATTTCTGTTTAGAAACTGATAATTGACAGATACATGTATACCTAATATTTTTATTTTACAGCTCATGTGTTTAGATCATCTCCACAGTTTGGAGTTACACTGCTGAGTATTTCTGTATAAAAACTGATAATTGACAGATACATGTATACCTAATATTTTTATTTTACAGCTCATGTGTTTAGATCATCTCCACAGTTTGGAGTAACACTGCTGAGTATTTCTGTATAAAAACTGATAATTGACAGATACATGTATACCTAATATTTTTATTTTACAGCTCATGTGTTTAGATCATCTCCACAGTTTGGAGTTACACTGCTGAGTATTTCTGTTTAGAAACTGATAATTGACAGATACATGTATACCTAATATTTTTATTTTACAGCTCATGTGTTTAGATCATCTCCACAGTTTGGAGTAACACTGCTGAGTATTTCTGTTTAGAAACTGATAATTGACAGATACATGTATACCTAATATTTTTATTTTACAGCTCATGTGTTTAGATCATCTCCACAGTTTGGAGTTACACTGCTGAGTATTTCTGTATAAAAACTGATAATTGACAGATACATGTATACCTAATATTTTTATTTTACAGCTCATGTGTTTAGATCATCTCCACAGTTTGGAGTAACACTGCTGAGTATTTCTGTGTAGAAACTGATAATTGACAGATACATGTATACCTAATATTTTTATTTTACAGCTCATGTGTTTAGATCATCTCCACAGTTTGGAGTAACACTGCTGAGTATTTTTGTTTAGAAACTGATAATTGACAGATACATGTATACCTAATATTTTTATTTTACAGCTCATGTGTTTAGATCATCTCCACAGTTTGGAGTAACACTGCTGAGTATTTCTGTATAAAAACTGATAATTGACAGATACATGTATACCTAATATTTTTATTTTACAGCTCATGTGTTTAGATCATCTCCACAGTTTGGAGTAACACTGCTGAGTATTTTTGTTTAGAAACTGATAATTGACAGATACATGTATACCTAATATTTTTATTTTACAGCTCATGTGTTTAGATCATCTCCACAGTTTGGAGTTACACTGCTGAGTATTTCTGTGTAGAAACTGATAATTGACAGATACATGTATACCTAATATTTTTATTTTACAGCTCATGTGTTTAGATCATCTCCACAGTTTGGAGTAACACTGCTGAGTATTTCTGTTTAGAAACTGATAATTGACAGATACATGTATACCTAATATTTTTATTTTACAGCTCATGTGTTTAGATCATCTCCACAGTTTGGAGTTACACTGCTGAGTATTTCTGTATAGAAACTGATAATTGACAGATACATGTATACCTAATATTTTTATTTTACAGCTCATGTGTTTAGATCATCTCCACAGTTTGGGGTTACACTGCTGAGTATTTCTGTTTAGAAACTGATAATTGACAGATACATGTATACCTAATATTTTTATTTTACAGCTCATGTGTTTAGATCATCTCCACAGTTTGGAGTAACACTGCTGAGTATTTCTGTTTAGAAACTGATAATTGACAGATACATGTATACCTAATATTTTTATTTTACAGCTCATGTGTTTAGATCATCTCCACAGTTTGGAGTTACACTGCTGAGTATTTCTGTTTAGAAACTGATAATTGACAGATACATGTATACCTAATATTTTTATTTTACAGCTCGTGTGTTTAGATCATCTCCACAGTTTGGAGTAACACTGCTGACTTATGAGATTTTACAGCGATTTTTCTATGTGGACTTCGGTGGAAGGTATGTACCTGGGTTTCATATGATTATACATTATAATGTAAGGTCCAGGACCTTTTACCGCGATTTTTGGCAGGTCCTACATAAAGTTATAAAAATCTTATAATTATCATCTTTGAAAGGTCCTTGTGCAACTATGTTAAAATATGGAAGAAGTACTATTATTCTAATAAAAATGGTAGGTTCATCAGACTTTTAAAGCTTGAATATTAGGGGGTCTATGTTAAATCAGTGAAATATTAGGGGTCTCTATGTAAAATCAGTAAAATATTAAGGTTCCCTATGTAAAATTAGTAAAATATTAGGGGTCCCTATGTAAAATCAGTAAAATATTAGGGGTCCCTATGTAAAATTAGTAAAATATTAGGGGTCCCTATGTAAAATCAGTAAAATATTAAGGGTCCCTATGTAAAATCAGTAAAATATTAGGGATCTCTATGTAAAATCAGTAAAATATTAGGGGTCTCTATGTAAAATCAGTAAAATATTAGGGGTCCCTATGTAAAATCAGTAAAATATTAGGGGTCTCTATGTAAAATCAGTAAAATATTAGGGGTCCTTATGTAAAATCAGTAAAATATTAGGGATCTCTATGTAAAATCAGTAAAATATTAGGGGTCCCTATGTAAAATCAGTAAAATATTAGGGGTCCCTATGTAAAATCAGTAAAATAATAGGGGTCCCTATGTAAAATTGGTAAAATATTAGGGGTCTCGATGTAAAATCAGTAAAATATTAGGGGTCTCTATGTAAAATCAGTAAAATATTAGAAGTCCCTATATAAAATCAGTAAAATATTAGGGGTCTCTATGTAAAATCAGTAAAATATTTGGGGTCTCTATGTAAAATCAGTAAATATTAGGGGTCTCTATGTAAAATCAGTAAATATTAGGGGTCTCTATGTAAAATCAGTAAAATATTAGGGGTCTCTATGTAAAATCAGTAAAATATTAGGGGTCTCTATGTAAAATCAGTAAGATATTAGAGGTCTCTATGTAAAATCAGTAAAATATTAGAGGTCTCTATGTAAAATCAGTAAAATATTAGAAGTCCCTATGTAAAATTAATAGGCCCTGGAACTCAAAGCAGGGGAATTTTGAATCGCTGTGTATAAGGATAGAATTTTACAATTCTTCTGTTTGATAGTTTTTTATTTGATTAATTAATTAGTTAATTCTTAAATATTAATTGGACTCCATTTTTTTCTGGGACTATTTCTATAATGCTTTGATTGGACAATATATATGAGTCACTTTGCCTAAAAGATGTTTTAGCTCACCTGGCCAAAAGGCCATGTTATAGCATAGATCATCATGTGTTTGTGTGTCTGTGCATTTCCCACTCAGTGTATTAACAGTATTATCAATATCTTTTCCCAACTGAGCAGATTTAAATGAAACTTAGTCACAGACATGATCCAAATTGACGGATCACCGACCAAGCCCACAATGTTCTGACAAAGGCCCGGCATGCTTGGACTTGTACACATTAAGAATGAAAACTCAGCCTGAATTGTGCCATATAATGACGTCACTGACACTAGTACGTGATTAGTTGCCATTACGCTGCTTTAGTACTGTGGTGGCAGCCAGTGTCGGAACATAAAAGCCATGGCCAGCAATATGTTAATTTTGGTTATGACATATCATAGCAAATCAAAGTAGTCACTAGTTATAAATTTGTCAAAATGAAAAAAAACTTGTCATAAATTTTATTATCAGTAAATTCAGTGATTTTTTATCACCCACCTTTTGAAGAAAGAGGGGATATTAATTTGAGTTTTCATCCGTCTGTAAAAATTCTTGTCAGTGCTAATTCTCCAAAACTATGAGGCACTATTTCATGAAACTTAGTTCAAAGTATCAACATAGATAGGAGATGTGCATATTGTTAACCCGAGTTGGTTTGCTTATGTTCCTTGGAGTTATGGCCCTTTGAACATAAGTGCAAATCACAAAAAAAAAAGAACCTGCTGGCGGGGGAACCTAATTCACTGAATTTGCTTGTTTGTTTCTAATTTGCTTTCAGTACTATCAGAACTTTGATTGTGTATTTTCAGACGGCCAGAAGGATCTGAAGCAAGAGCTACTCAATATGTAGAAACCCAGTTATCAAAGAATCCAGATCATGTTGGAGGATATCGATTAGCATTAGCAACTTTTGATGGAATGGAATCCAAGTTTGGATTGTGTTTACCTAAATTTAAAGTACCAACATAATTTTAGGAATTCTATATTAAAAAATTAGGATTTTGTTTTTAATTAATTTATTCAGTGTTTGAAATTTGTCTGAAATTTCAACCTGTCCTGCCTGTCTTACGATTCTCAATAAGATGATATGCAGGAGTATGTTTGTAACCAGTCCTGCCTACAAGTTATTACATTTCGTGGACTGATGAATGGATGAAAAGATAGACGTATGAACAGACAGGCTATTATTTCAAGTGATTCGTTCTCCATATCCAACAGATTTTAATGTGTGGCAGGGTATATAAATGTTGATATTAATTTGGTTACTGTAAACCATCTTTTATTTGTGTGGGATTAACATTCACATGTTGTACGAGGTAAAAATAATCGTGAAAGTTAATCGACATGAAATGGTTTTGGTTCAAGAATTGTGAAAGTTAGTTTCCAGGAATAAAAGTTGGTTTTTCTGTAAGCGTCAGAGTGGATCAGGGCTGATTAACTCTTAAGACATAAAGTTACAGATAATTAACACCTGTATATTGTATTAACGTCCAGTATTTGTAAGTGCTAAGAGAGCTTCAAGTTTATCTCCAATACAGTATGTTTGGATATATCCCCCTGTCCTATTATGGTATTCTTTGTCCTGGTAAACAAAAGTATCAACACTATGGAAAATAGTGATTACTTCCGACTTGCTAAATTTTCATATGTTTTTGTGTTTATTCATATATGTGTACCTTCACTGCATAGTTCAAAAGTTCAAAGGTAAAAGTAATCCTTTTTCAAAAGTAAATATTTCTCAAAAGAAGTACCAGGGTAAAATTGCATTTCAATTTTTTCAGAATGATTATTTAAACCCCAAGGGGTTTGGTTGGGTGGACGAATAATGCTTAACCCCCCAGGAGTTGGCAAATAATATTATTTCAACCCAAGGAGTTATGTTAGGTGAAATGATGGCATAGATTTGGTGGAATAATGGTATTGTACACCTCAAATCATCCAATTATAAACTATTGTCAAATATGATCAACGAACAGTAAGCGAAGAATAAATATGGCATGCATGATTTTTCAGTTCACTTTTTGAGTAAATTGCAGCTACAAATTTTTAGATATTGTCACAATATAACATCTTTGTAATGAGGATACTATTGCAAGCATGTTATTATACAGTTTGTTGTATTTGAGAACTTTTCACAGTTTAAAAGGCAGAAAGAAATTAAATAATGTAACTAAATCACTGACTACTTTGTTGTAGGATCAAGAGATTTTATTGTGCTGTTTCAGATCACATCGCCTGACTCTGTCTTGTTTTCTAATCCCATTCAGGACAGTTTGACAGTTTTCTAGCTGAAGGCTGGTAATTTATCTGGATACTCAGGTTTTCTCCTCCATACAAGAACTGACGGCCATGATATACATGAACAGATCTTGACTGGGGCATAAAAGATTAAAAATTGCTACTCCACTTAACTCCACTCTGTGAAATATATAAAGATATTTTAACCATGCCAAAATAAGTATTTGTTTTCAAAAAGTTTCAAATATTCTTCCAATTCTTTAATGACAGTATACCATGAAACAGAATGTTTGCAACTCATTCATTTAGAAGGTAGAAATTTTGCTACCTGACCCTGTTAACAAGGTAAGAGAAATGTCAAGGTCATTCTGAGAGTTCAAAGGCTAACTTGGGTTACATTACATTTGTCAAGAAATTAAGATTTATTATAAGTAACTACAGTATGGTACCGAAGTCTTTCATGTTAGTGAATTATCATGTTACTGTGTTTAATTAAGTTTTTTAGATCACCTGTGCACAAAGTACAACTCTAGAAATTTTTTATTTTTTTCATGAAAAGTTTGTTCCTAGCTGTAGGAAAATGGACAAAATGTTGTCAACTCACACACACACACGTTACAACACAATAGAGGATGGCATTTCATATTGTATAGGCAGGTGCTCTGTTTGATTAAAATATGAAATGTTCCTTAATTACATGTATATTTATGTTGCCCAGTGATTTTATATAGAGATGGTCATTACAGTAGGTTGTACTTTATAGACAGGTGGTCATTACAGTATGTTGTACGTTATAGACAGGTGGTCTCTTTATAGAGGTCATTATAACAGGGTTTACTGTTCTGTACAACAGTTAAAGATCTGACATGATTTTACATCACACTAAGTTCTATAGTAAGTTATACAGGGTTTTGGCAGGTAACACGGCCTCATGTACCTCGTCAAAGATTTATGTACCTTGAGTCGTCTGTATAACATTTTTGTCACCCTTCAAAGCGGTACCGGTTTGATCTTTTGAACTTCCATTTCTTATTCTGTGACTTGCGTACCCTGGCAGATTTTCAAACACAGTACTATGTACCCCAGCAAGTTTAATCAATCACTGTGTGAGAAATTTCTTTGAAGAGTGACAAAGTATATGTTATATATGACCTGTGTTCTCCTTCATATGAAACATGAAGAAAGCCATCAATGGTTAAAATAAATGGTTACAATGGCTGTTCTGTTTATCTCACATACTCCCTTACTACGCTTGTGACGTCATGCTATGTCTTACAAACAATGGTTGTGACATAATTTTCATTCATAAAATAAAATTTATTTCAGTGGAAGTAATCTCAACAGCCAAATTGTGTCTGTGAGTTTTTTTGCAAATAAATAGTTTAATGTGCTTCCAGGAAAAGACTTCAAGGCATTTAGTTCTATGATTTAAATTTAAGTCATGTTAGAATAGAAATAATCAACATCTACCAGTGGTATATTGTCCAATAATATACGGGCCGCTGATCACATCTGAAGCTTTGTCATCTAGTGACATCTACCAGTGGTATATTGTCCAATAATATACAGGCCGCTGATCACATCTCAATCTACGCTATCTAGTGACATCTACCAGTGGTATATTGTCCAATAATATACAGGCCGCTGATCACATCTCAATCTACGCTATCTAGTGACATCTACCAGTGGTATATTGTCCAATAATATACAGGCCGCTGATCACATCTCAATCTACGCTATCTAGTGACATCTACCAGTGGTATATTGTCCAATAATATACAGGCTGCTGATTACATCTGAAGCTTTGTCATCTAGTGACATCTACCAGTGGTATATTGTCCAATAATATACAGGCCGCTGATCACATCTCAATCTACGCTATCTAGTGACATCTACCAGTGGTATATTGTCCAATAATATACGGGCTGCTGATTACATCTCAATCTACGCTATCTAGTGACATCTACCAGTGGTATATTGTCCAATAATATACAGGCCGCTGATCACATCTCAATCTACGCTATCTAGTGACATCTACCAGTGGTATATTGTCCAATAATATACGGGCTGCTGATTACATCTCAATCTACGCTATCTAGTGACATCTACCAGTGGTATATTGTCCAATAATATACAGGCCGCTGATCACATCTCAATCTACGCTATCTAGTGACATCTACCAGTGGTATATTGTCCAATAATATACAGGCTGCTGATTACATCTGAAGCTTTGTCATCTAGTGACATCTACCAGTGGTATATTGTCCAATAATATACAGGCCGCTGATTACATCTGAAGCTTTGTCATCTAGTGACATCTACCAGTGGTATATTGTCCAATAATATACGGGCTGCTGATTACATCTCAATCTACGCTATCTAGTGACATCTACCAGTGGTATATTGTCCAATAATATACGGGCCGCTGATCACATCTGAATCTACGCTATCTAGTGACATCTACCAGTGGTATATTGTCCAATAATATACGGGCCGCTGATTACATCTGAATCTACGCTATCTAGTGACATCTACCAGTGGTATATTGTCCAATAATATACGGGCCGCTGATCACATCTCAATCTACGCTATCTAGTGACATCTACCAGTGGTATATTGTCCAATAATATACGGGCCGCTGATCACATCTCAATCTACGCTATCTAGTGACATCTACCAGTGGTATATTGTCCAATAATATACGGGCCGCTGATCTGAAGCTTCGTCATCTAGTGATGTATTCTTCCACGTGTGAATTCTGCCCCATGTTATTTTTTTATGATACACCATAGGTAGATGTTGATTATTTCTTAAATATTCGTCAAATATGCTTTTATAAATTGTCTATATATATATGTACAAAAAGGACCCTTGGGTAAAAAATTTAAGATTTTTGTTTCTTTTTGTTATATTTTTGAAGCACCAACATTGAGTTATGCAAAATTAATAACAAAAGTAAAATCAACCCAGTAATTGTGGATAAATTGTCAAAATGCACAAATCCATGTTTTCATAACGGCCTGTATTTACTTTCTGTTTTCTGCATTATGATTGGATTGTTATATGGGATCTTTTCACTTAGGGATGTGATATATATACACATGTATATAACTAATTTTACTATAGATAGTCAAAGATAAAACACAATGTTGGTGTACAGGAAGGTAACGGACCTTCAAAATCAAGACTTCCACATATCAAATATTGGGGGATAGAGCCTTTATTGGTTGTACTACAAAAAGGTCAAAAGGTCATGAGACGCCAATCATAATTGTAATAATAATTTAATTGGTTATTTTAAACCTTTTTTCAGCAGAAACAACATGGTGTGCCAATGAATGATTTTTGTTCTGTTTTTGTTAAGACACTAGACTGTGTATAAATATAGTTTGAGGTGCAAATATTTATAATAATAACATTTATTATAATAAAAATTAAAAAAATTTGCAAGTTTGTAAGTTTGCATTTGTTAAACATGAACTTTGTTATATATTTATAATGCTAGTTTAAGTTGGTCAGTTACAGATATGTGCAGAATAGTGTGTTTAAACCATATTGTTTTGTTGTTAATCTACGTAATTTGGGGCCTAAAACAAATTCCCTTGAACCCGGGACTCGCTGCAGATTTGGAGTGTGACATAATGTATGTTCCCATGAACCCGGGACTCGCTGCAGATTTGGGGTGTGACATAATGTATGTTCCCATTACCCCGGGACTCGCTGCAGATTTGGGGTGTGACATAATGTATGTTCCCATGAATCCTGAACTTGCTGCAGATTTGGGGTGTGACATAATGTATGTTCCCATGAATCCTGAACTCGCTGCAGATTTGGGGTGACATAATGTATGTTCCCATGAATCCTGAACTCGCTGCAGATTTGGGGTGTGACATAATGTATGTTCCCATTACCCCGGGACTCGCTGCAGATTTGGGGTGTGACATAATGTATGTTCCCATGAATCCTGAACTCGCTGCAGATTTGGGGTGTGACATAATGTATGTTCCCATGAACCCTTGGCTAACTACAAAGACAGACTGTGACATTTTGGTACAGTTCTGTATGTTTTTTTTCCAATTTCTATTAACCCTAGACCCATTACAAAGACTCGTTATAATGCGTAGTGCAGTCCTGGTTACCCCATGGACTCTGGACCTATTGCAAAGACAAGATGTGACATGACTCACACTCTTGCTTTATATTTAATTGGGTAATTTCATCTGTATTATATACAAAGAAGCTTGTGATTTACCCCCTGGTGCAGTCTATCCTGGGTGCTAGTGGCTTACCTGTAGTGTAATCTATATACAAAGAAGCTTGTGATTTACCCCCTGGTGCAGTCTATCCTGGGTGCTAGTGGCTTACCTGTAGTGTCATCTATATACAAAGAAGCTTGTGATTTACCCCCTGGTGCAGTCTATCCTGGGTGCTAGTGGCTTACCTGTAGTGTAATCTATATACAAAGAAGCTTGTGATTTACCCCCTGGTACAGTCTATCCTGGGTGCTAGTGGCTTACCTGTAGTGTAATCTATATACAAAGAAGCTTGTGATTTACCCCCTGGTGCAGTCTATCCTGGGTGCTAGTGGCTTACCTGTAGTGTAATCTATATACAAAGAAGCTTGTGATTTACCCCCTGGTGCAGTCTATCCTGGGTGCTAGTGGCTTACCTGTAGTGTAATCTATATACAAAGAAGCTTGTGATTTACCCCCTGGTGCAGTCTATCCTGGGTGCTAGTGGCTTACCTGTAGTGTAATCTATATACAAAGAAGCTTGTGATTTACCCCCTGGTGCAGTCTATCCTGGGTGCTAGTGGCTTACCTGTAGTGTCATCTATATACAAAGAAGCTTGTGATTTACCCCCTGGTGCAGTCTATCCTGGGTGCTAGTGGCTTACCTGTAGTGTCATCTATATTTGGTGCAAGTGGCTGATCCTTGGTACAGTCTGTCCCAGATGAAAATGATTGACCCCTGGTGCAAGTAGATTTTCTCCGGTGCCATCTGAACTTAAAGCAGCAAGTAGCTTATCTCCAAATGGACTGGATTGTATTACTAACTTCAGATTGTTAAACACTGTCTTATAAAGGATTGAGCCTAGGTTTTCAGAATTCCAACAATATGTTATAATTAAAAACAATCAACCAAATTGAATGTATAATTCTTATTTCTTATCTCAACTAGTTAGATTAATTTTACAGTCCAGAATTGTCAGATCTAAAATGGATTATTTTTGTCAATTTAAAAGCAGGATATTAAATATTGGTTGTTAAGTTTTATTTATTTATTGTTTATTTCAACACCTGAATGGTTTATGAATTTGTTTTTTGTTTCATTGAGTTATTGTTTGGTAGTATGTTGAGATTATTGTGCAAGTTTCTAAATTCACCTCGAGGTGCTCTCTATGACCTTGAACCTTGTGACCCTCTTTATACCTTGGCTCCCCATCTTTTAGCCTTCAATAAAGACCCTACAAAGGCTTATTTTCAATCGGACATTTATGTTGCCTTTTACGGGCCTTCATCTGAACCCCCTCTTTCTTCGTAGATTCTTCCCGGCTGTAAAAAAAACCTAGCAAAAACTAAGTTTTTCTGTAGTTAAAATTAATTTGAAACCCAAATCAAACATAGTGTAAAAGGAAAATACCTTTTCTATCGATTGACATCATTCATTTCCTCCAACCATGTTTATTTACCTTAAAAAAGGGCCTCGCTAAGCTACTCGCATCAACTTTCAACTTAATTCATAATAAACAGTGATTACTGCGCATGCTCGGTGTGTTATTCAACTTTGAGCGCGGGAAATATTAACGAAACGAAATTACGCAAACGTCTCGTCATTAGTTCGGTAATGCTTATTATAATATGTATTAAGTACACAATTATGTATACATTATACAAGCATGATCTCCTTAGGTTTTTATTAAACAATACTGTCATAAACAGTTTCGTTTCTTTCGCATTTTTTTCGATCTGTACTATTAGCTCGACCTTTTTCTCGTTCAATGCGCATGTGCAAATTAAAATGGTGTCAGGATGAATTCACAAACCAGTTACCACAGAGAACTAACAGGATATATTTAAATATGAGGAGGTTACTCGGTTAATAAAAGATCACCGATCGAAAGCTAACGTATTTATGAATCCAATTAAACAGTTGCAGTTTTTTTACCAGTGGAATTTGATTAATTACGACGCCGATTTCAAAATCACTCTGTCGGACAACTGGTTTTCTACGATGATGGCTATGGATAGAAACTGGTCTCTAAAGAGGCAAAAAATGTCCGAATATTGAATATCGCCTCTTTAAGACTAGGGCTGGTCTACCCATCTTTATAACTTTGACCCCCTCTTTATATATATATGACATTGACCTTGGGACCCTTTCTTAAATCTTGACCTTGGCCCTCTGTATAAGCATAACCTTGTGACTCACTCTATACCTTTGACCCTCTTCTATATGACATTGACCTTGGAACCCTTCCTGTCTTTAATCTTGACCTTTGACCTCTATGACCTTGACCTTGGGACCATTCCTGTCTTTAATCTTGACCTTAGACCTTTATGACCTTGACTTTGTGACCCTCTCTATACCTTTGACCCCTCTGTGTATGACCTTAACTTATTGTACATACATAAATTACTATTTGTATTTCCGATAATCTTGATTCTGTGATATTTACAAAATATCTTAATTTTTATTAAGCATTAAAAGTAAATGTTGATACCAAGTTGGGGTTAACCTTGGGTAGTCTGTGTAAACATTGCTCACAAGGGGGCAATGTTTGATATCCTAATTTCTAGTTGAAATTGATGAATTTAATAAATTTTTATATTAAAAACAATGTATGCTATTTACGATTGAATTGTGTGGAAATTTGAAAACCAGAAATTTTTGATTGAGAGTTTTAAATTCTGTGTCATTTACAGAGTAGTGTTTATAAAACGTACATGTCTCGGGATATATTTTATGTTTGATAATAAAAAGTTGTCACTGAATTGTTACTTTTATCTATTTTTACCAAATACAGTCAAACCTGCCTTATGACCACCTGCTTTTAACCCCAGTAAAATTTTATCCCATCAGATTATTTGAACCTCTGTATAAGGACCAGGTGCATCCCATAGAGGTAATTTTTAATGGTTCCTTATAGTGGTCTTTATACAGGTTGACTGTATTTTTTTTTCAGTTGAGTTGAGAATGAGTTGAGTAATGGTGTTTAACGTCCCAGTCAAGAATATTTCACTTATATCGAGACATTGTCAGCTTTAGGCGAAGGTGCAGAAATTTTGCCTGTGCGCTGCGCTGATGGCATTATACAGCAGGGTTCTTTAGCGTGCCAAGCCTACCGTGACACGGGACCTCGTTTATTTTAAGTTCCTATCCGAAAGAACCGTGACTTTCATTTCGTAATGCCGAGTGCTTGGCGAAAGAACAGTCACTACCCACTTTAATTTCAAGTCTTGGGTCAGACCCGGTCGGGTTCGAACCCACGACCTCCCACTTACGGAGCGAGCACTCTACCAACTAAGCTACTACAGTGGTATTTTTTTTTCAGTTGACCAATGGTGTTTAATTTATACTTAGTCAAGATTCTTTTACTTAAACTAATACTGACATTTCTATGAAACTGGGGGAGGGGGGGGGGGGGGCTGAGAAAACTATCAACCCATAGCTAAACAAATGAATCTGCCCCAGTAGATTTCCAATTGAGACACTCTGATCTTTAATATGGCAAAAATAAAAAAAATGGAACAGTGTTATTTCTGGAGCACCTGCATCGCTTGCTTCCCTGGTGGAAGTTCAGAAGTTTGATATTTTAAATTAAATTTTCAAGTTTCAAAGTTTTTACTTTGCTTTTGGATTGCTATTGTTCTGGATTGGTATGTTTGCCATAAACAAAACATTTATCATCTCTAGTGTTTGTATCTAGACTTATATATAGAGAGAGGAGGGGGCCAAGGGGAGATAATGCTTGGTTGAAATGATAATGAATCGGTATGTGTACGAGAAATATGGCTTTATGTCAGTTTTATTTTCTTGAGGTCTTTTATTATCCAATAACCACTTCTAATCTGTAAAATAATGAGAATTGTTATCATTAGAACAAATTGTACAGCTTTTTGATAATTTAAATTTTTAGCGATATGAACACCAATGGCGATTTGGACCTCTCTTTTTACATATCCATAGCTTAAAGTAACTATATTACATTCATTTTCAACTCCTTTTTCATGGAATAATTAATTTCGCCCTTTATAACCACTAGACAACCCATAGGTATACTTACTCAGTAATCACGCCCTTTATAACCACTAGACAACCCATAGCTATACTTACTCTCAGTAAGCGCGCCCTTTATAACCACTAGACAACCCATAGCTATTCTTACTCTCAGTAATCGCACCCTTTATAACCACTAGACAACCCATAGCTATTCTTACTCTCAGTAAGCGCACCCTTTATAACCACTAGACAACCCATAGCTATACTTACTCTCAGTAATCACACCCTTTATAACCACTAGACAACCCATAGGTATACTAACTCTCAGTAATCACACCCTTTATAACCACTAGACAACCCATAGCTATACTTACTCTCAGTAATCACACCCTTTATAACCACTAGACAACCCATAGCTATACTTACTCTCAGTAATCACACCCTTTATAACCACTAGACAACCCATAGCTATACTTACTCTCAGTAATCACACCCTTTATAACCACTAGACAACCCATAGGTATACTAACTCTCAGTAATCACAACCTTTATAACCACTAGACAACCCATAGCTATACTTACTCTCAGTAATCACACCCTTTATAACCACTAGACAACCCATAGCTATACTTACTCTCAGTAATCACGCCCTTTATAACCACTAGACAACCCATAGCTATACTTACTCTCAGTAAGCGCGCCCTTTATAACCACTAGACAACCCATAGCTATACTTACTCTCAGTAAGTGCGCCCTTTATAACCACTAGACAACCCATAGGTATACTTACTCTCAGTAATCACGCCCTTAATAACCACTAGACAACCCATAGCTACACACTCTCAGTAAGCGTGCCCTTTAACTACTAGACCACCCATAGCTATACTTACTCTCAGTAAGCGTGCCCTTTATAACCACTAGACAACCCATAGCTATACTTACTCTCAGTAAGCGCGCCCTTTATAACCACTAGACAACCCATAGCTATACTTACTCTCAGTAAGCACGCCATTTATAACCACTAGACAACCCATAGCTATACTTACTCTCAGTAACCGCGCCCTTTATAACCACTAGACAACCCATAGCTATACTTACTCTCAGTAAGCGCGCCATTTATAACCACTAGACAACCCATAGCTATACTTACTCTCAGTAAGCGCGCCCTTTATAACCACTAGACAACCCATAGCTATACTTACTCTCAGTAAGCGCGCCCTTCATAACCACTAGACAACCCATAGCTATACTTACTCTCAGTAAGCGCGCCATTTATAACCACTAGACAACCCATAGCTATACTTACTCTCAGTAATCGCACCCTTCATAACCACTAGACAACCCACAGCTATACTTACTCTCAGTATTCTCACCCTTCATAACCACTAGACAACCCATAGCTATACTTACTCTCAGTAAGCGCGCCTTTTACAACCACTAGACAACCCATAGCTATACTTACTCTCAGTAAGCGCGCCCTTTATAACCACTAGACAACCCATAGCTATACTTACTCTCAGTAAGCGCGCCATTTATAACCACTAGACAACCCATAGCTATACTTACTCTCAGTAAGCGCGCCCTTTGTAACCACTAGACAACCCATAGCTATACTTACTCTCAGTTAGCGTGCCCTTTATAACCACTAGACAACCCAAGCTATACTTACTCTCAGTAAGCGCGCCCTTTATAACCACTAGACAACCCATAGCTATACTTACTCTCAGTAAGCGCGCCATTTATAACCACTAGACAACCCATAGCTATACTTACTCTCAGTAAGCGCGCCCTTTATAACCACTAGACAACCCATAGCTATACTTACTCTCAGTAAGCGCGCCCTTTATAACCACTAGACAACCCATAGCTATACTTACTCTCAGTAAGCGCGCCATTTATAACTACTAGACCACCCATAGCTATACTAACTCTCAGTAAGCGTGCCCTTTATGACTACTAGACCACCCATAGCTATACTAACTCTCAGTAAGCGTGCCCTTTATATCTACTAGACCACCCATAGCTATACACACTCTCAGTAAGCGTGCCCTTTATAACTACTAGACAACCCATAGCTACACACACTCTCAGTAAGCGTGCCCTTTATAACCACTAGACAACCCATAGGTATACTTACTCTCAGTAATCAGGCCCTTTATAACCACTAGACAACCCATAGCTATACTTACTCTCAGTAAGTGCGTCCTTTATAACCACTAGACAACCCATAGCTATACTTACTCTCAGTAAGTGCGTCCTTTATAACCACTAGACAACCCATAGCTATACTTACTCTCATTAAGTGCGTCCTTTATAACTACTAGACAACCCATAGCTATACTTACTCTCAGTAATTGCACCCTTTATAACCACTAGACAACCCATAGCTATACTTACTCTCAGTAATCGCACCCTTTATAACCACTAGACAACCCATAGCTATACTTACTCTCAGTAATCACACCCTTTATAACCACTAGACAACCCAAAGCTATACTTACTCTCAGTAAGCGCGCCATTTATAACCACTAGACAACCCATAGCTATACTTACTCTCAGTAATCGCACCCTTCATAACCACTAGACAACCCATAGCTATACTTACTCTCAGTAAGTGCGCCCTTTATAAACACTAGACAACCCATAGCTATACTTACTCTCAGTAATCAGGCCCTTTATAACCACTAGACAACCCATAGCTATACTTACTCTCAGTAAGCGCGCCATTTATAACCACTAGACAACCCATAGCTATACTTATTCTCAGTAAGCGCACCCTTTATAACCACTAGACAACCCATAGCTATACTTACTCTCAGTAAGCGCGCCCTTTATAACCACTAGACAACCCATAGCTATACTTACTCTCAGTAATTGCACCCTTTATAACCACTAGACAACCCATAGCTATACTTACTCTCAGTAAGCGCGCCCTTTATAACCACTAGACAACCCATAGCTATACTTACTCTCAGTAATCGCACCCTTCATAACCACTAGACAACCCATAGCTATACTTACTTAGTAAGCGCGCCATTTATAACCACTAGACAACCCATAGCTATACTTACTCTCAGTAAGCGCGCCCTTTATAACCACTAGACAACCCATAGCTATACTTACTCTCAGTAATCGCACCCTTCATAACCACTAGACAACCCATAGCTATACTTACTCTTAGTAAGCGTGCCATTTATAACCACTAGACAACCCATAGCTATACTTACTCTCAGTAATCACACCCTTCATAACCACTAGACAACCCATAGCTATACTTACTCTCAGTAATCGCACCCTTCATAACCACTAGACAACCCATAGCTATACTTACTCTTAGTAAGCGCGCCATTTATAACCACTAGACAACCCATAGCTATACTTACTCTCAGTAAGCGTGCCCTTTATAACCACTAGACAACCCATAGCTATACTTACTCTTAGTAAGTGCGCCATTTATAACCACTAGACAACCCATAGCTATACTTACTCTCAGTAATCACACCCTTTATAACCACTAGACAACCCATAGCTATACTTACTCTCAGTAAGCGCGCCATTTATAACCACTAGACAACCCATAGCTATACTTACTCTCAGTAAGCGCGCCATTTATAACCACTAGACAACCCATAGCTATACTTACTCTCATTTAGCGCGCCATTTATAACCACTAGACAACCCATAGCTATACTAACTCTCAGTAAGCGCGCCCTTTATAACCACTAGACAACCCATAGCTATACTTACTCTCAGTAAGCGCGCCCTTTATAACCACTAGACAACCCATAGCTATACTTACTCTCAGTAATCGCACCCTTCATAACCACTAGACAACCCATAGCTATACTTACTCTCTGTAAGCGTGCCCTTCATAACCATTAGACAACCCATAGCTATACTTGCTCTCAGTAAGCGCGCCATTTATAACCACTAGACAACCCATAGCTATACTTACTCTCAGTAAGCGCGCCCTTTATAACCACTAGACAACCCATAGCTATACTTACTCTCAGTAAGCGCGCCCTTTATAACCACTAGACAACCCATAGCTATACTTACTCTCAGTAAGCGCGCCATTTATAACCACTAGACAACCCATAGCTATACTTACTCTCAGTAAGCGCGCCCTTTATAACCACTAGACAACCCATAGCTATACTTACTCTCAGTAAGCGCGCCCTTTATAACCACTAGACAACCCATAGCTATACTTACTCTCAGGAAGCGCGCCATTTATAACTACTAGACCACCCATAGCTATACTAACTCTCAGTAAGCGTGCCCTTTATAACTACTAGACCACCCATAGCTATACTAACTCTCAGTAAGCGTGCCCTTTATAACTACTAGACCACCCATAGCTATACACACTCTCAGTAAGCGTGCCCTTTATAACTACTAGACAACCCATAGCTACACACACTCTCAGTAAGCGTGCCCTTTATAACCACTATACAACCCATAGCTATACTTACTCTCAGTAATCAGGCCCTTTATAACCACTAGACAACCCATAGCTATACTTACTCTCAGTAAGTGTGTCCTTTATAACCACTAGACAACCCATAGCTATACTTACTCTCAGTAAGTGCGTCCTTTATAACCACTAGACAACCCATAGCTATACTTACTCTCAGTAAGTGCGTCCTTTATAACTACTAGACAACCCATAGCTATACTTACTCTCAGTAATTGCACCCTTTATAACCACTAGACAACCCATAGCTATACTTACTCTCAGTAATCGCACCCTTTATAACCACTAGACAACCCATAGCTATACTTACTCTCAGTAATCACACCCTTTATAACCACTAGACAACCCATAGCTATACTTACTCTCAGTAAGCGCGCCATTTATAACCACTAGACAACCCATAGCTATACTTACTCTCAGTAATCGCACCCTTCATAACCACTAGACAACCCATAGCTATACTTACTCTCAGTAAGCGCGCCCTTTATAAACACTAGACAACCAATAGCTATACTTACTCTCAGTAATCATGCCCTTTATAACCACTAGACAACCCATAGTTATACTTACTCTCAGTAAGCGCACCCTTTATAACCACTAGACAACCCATAGCTATACTTACTCTCAGTAATCGCACCCTTCATAACCACTAGACAACCCATAGCTATACTTACTCTTAATAAGCGCGCCATTTATAACCACTAGACAACCCATAGCTATACTTACTCTCAGTAATCACACCCTTTATAACCACTAGACAACCCATAGCTATACTTACTCTCAGTAAGCGCGCCCTTTATAACCACTAGACAACCCATAGCTATACTTACTCTCAGTAAGCGCGCCATTTATAACCACTAGACAACCCATAGCTATACTTACTCTCAGTAAGCGCGCCATTTATAACCACTAGACAACCCATAGCTATACTTACTCTCAGTAAGCGCGCCATTTATAACCACTAGACAACCCATAGCTATACTAACTCTCAGTAAGCGCGCCCTTTATAACCACTAGACAACCCATAGCTATACTTACTCTCAGTAAGCGCGCCCATTATAACCACTAGACAACCCATAGCTATACTTACTCTCAGTAAGCGCGCCCTTTATAACCACTAGACAACCCATAGCTATACTTACTCTCAGTAAGCGCGCCCTTTATAACCACTAGACAACCCATAGCTATACTTACTCTCAGTAAGCGCGCCCTTTATAACCACTAGACAACCCATAGCTATACTTACTCTCAGTAAGCGCGCTATTTATAACCACTAGACAACCCATAGCTATACTTACTCTCAGTAAGTGCGTCCTTTATAACCACTAGACAACCCATAGCTATACTTACTCTCAGTAATCGCACCCTTCATAACCACTAGACAACCCATAGCTATACTTACTCTCAGTAAGCGCACCCTTCATAACCACTAGACAACCCATAGCTATACTTACTCTCAGTAAGCGCGCCCTTTATAACCACTAGACAACCCATAGCTATACTTACTCTCAGTAATCGCACCCTTCATAACCACTAGACAACCCATAGCTATACTTACTCTCTGTAAGCGTGCCCTTCATAACCATTAGACAACCCATAGCTATACTTGCTCTCAGTAAGCGCGCCATTTATAACCACTAGACAACCCATAGCTATACTTACTCTAAGTAAGCGCGCCCTTTATAACCACTAGACAACCCATAGCTATACTTACTCTCAGTAAGCGCGCCATTTATAACCACTAGACAACCCATAGCTATACTTACTCTCAGTAAGCGCGCCCTTTATAACCACTAGACAACCCATAGCATACTTACTCTCAGGAAGCGCGCCATTTATAACTACTAGACCATCCATAGCTATACTAACTCTCAGTAAGCGTGCCCTTTATAACTACTAGACCACCCATAGCTATACTAACTCTCAGTAAGCGTGCCTTTATAACTACTAGACCACCCATAGCTATACACACTCTCAGTAAGCGTGCCCTTTATAACTACTAGACAATCCATAGCTACACACACTCTCAGTAAGCGTGCCCTTTATAACCACTATACAACCCATAGCTATACTTACTCTCAGTAATCAGGCCCTTTATAATCACTAGACAACCCATAGCTATACTTACTCTCAGTAAGTGCGTCCTTTATAACCACTAGACAACCCATAGCTATACCTACTCTCAGTAAGTGCGTCCTTTATAACCACTAGACAACCCATAGCTATACTTACTCTCAGTAAGTGCGTCTTTATAACTACTAGACAACCCATAGCTATACTTACTCTCAGTAATTGCACCCTTTATAACCACTAGACAACCCATAGCTATACTTACTCTCAGTAATCGCACCCTTTATAACCACTAGACAACCCATAGCTATACTTACTCTCAGTAATCACACCCTTATAACCACTAGACAACCCATAGCTATACTTACTCTCAGTAAGCGCGCCATTTATAACCACTAGACAACCCATAGCTATACTTACTCTCAGTAATCGCACCCTTCATAACCACTAGACAACCCATAGCTATACTTACTCTCAGTAAGCGCGCCCTTTATAAACACTAGACAACCAATAGCTATACTTACTCTCAGTAATCATGCCCTTTATAACCACTAGACAACCCATAGTTATACATACTCTCAGTAAGCGCACCCTTTATAACCACTAGACAACCCATAGCTATACTTACTCTCAGTAATCGCACCCTTCATAACCACTAGACAACCCATAGCTATACTTACTCTTAATAAGCGCGCCATTTATAACCACTAGACAACCCATAGCTATACTTACTCTCAGTAATCACCCTTTATAACCACTAGACAACCCATAGCTATACTTACTCTCAGTAAGCGCGCCCTTTATAACCACTAGACAACCCATAGCTATACTTACTCTCAGTAAGCGCGCCATTTATAACCACTAGACAAACCCATAGCTATACTTACTCTCAGTAAGCGCGCCATTTATAACCACTAGACAACCCATAGCTATACTTACTCTCAGTAAGCGCGCCATTTATAACCACTAGACAACCCATAGCTATACTAACTCTCAGTAAGCGCGCCCTTTATAACCACTAGACAACCCATAGCTATACTTACTCTCAGTAAGCGCGCCCTTTATAACCACTAGACAACCCATAGCTATACTTACTCTCAGTAAGCGCGCCCTTTATAACCACTAGACAACCCATAGCTATACTTACTCTCAGTAAGCGCGCCCTTTATAACCACTAGACAACCCATAGCTATACTTACTCTCAGTAAGCGCGCCCTTTATAACCACTAGACAACCCATAGCTATACTTACTCTCAGTAAGCGCGCCATTTATAACCACTAGACAACCCATAGCTATACTTACTCTCAGTAAGTGCGTCCTTTATAACCACTAGACAACCCATAGCTATACTTACTCTCAGTAATCGCACCCTTCATAACCACTAGACAACCCATAGCTATACTTACTCTCAGTAAGCGCACCCTTCATAACCACTAGACAACCCATAGCTATACTTACTCTCAGTAAGCACACCCTTTATAAACACTAGACAACCCATAGCTATACTTACTCTCATAAGTGCGTTCTTTTAACCACTAGACAACCCATAGCTATACTTACTCTCAGTAAGTGTGTCCTTTATAACTACTAGACAACCCATAGCTATACTTACTCTCAGTAAGCGCGCCCTTTATAACCACTAGACAACCCATAGCTATACTTACTCTCATTAATCGCACCCTTCATAACCACTAGACAACCCATAGCTATACTTACTCTCAGTAAGCGCGCCTTTATAACCACTAGACAAACCATAGCTATACTTACTCTCAGTAATCGCACCCTTCATAACCACTAGACAACCCATAGCTATACTTACTCTCAGTAAGCGCGCCCTTTATAACCACTAGACAAACCATAGCTATACTTACTCTCAGTAATCGCACCCTTCATAACCACTAGACAACCCATAGCTATACTTACTCTCAGTAAGCGCACCCTTTATAACCACTAGACAACCCATAGCTATACTTACTCTCAGTAAGCGCGCCCTTTATAACCACTAGACAAACCATAGCTATACTTACTCTCAGTAATCGCACCCTTAATAACCACTAGACAACCCATAGCTATACTTACTCTCAGTAATCGCACCCTTCATAACCACTAGACAACCCATAGCTATACTTACTCTCAGTAATCGCACCCTTCATAACCACTAGACAACCCATAGCTATACTTACTCTCAGTAATCGCACCCTTCATAACTACTAGACAACCCATAGCTATACTTACTCTCAGTAAGCGCGCCCTTTATAACCACTAGACAACCCATAGATATACTTACTCTCAGTAAGCGCACCCTTTATAACCACTAGACAACCCATAGCTATACTTACTCTCAGTAAGCGCGCCCTTTATAACCACTAGACAACCCATAGCTATACTTACTCTCAGTAAGCGCGCCCTTTATAACCACTAGACAACCCATAGATATACTTACTCTCAGTAATCGCACCCTTCATAACCAATAGACAACCCATAGCTATACTTACTCTCAGTAAGTGCGTCCTTTATAACCACTAGACAACCCATAGCTATACTTACTCTCAGTAATCGCACCCTTCATAACCACTAGACAACCCATAGCTATACTTACTCTCAGTAAGCGCACCCTTCATAACCACTAGACAACCCATAGCTATACTTACTCTCAGTAAGCACAACCTTTATAAACACTAGACAACCCATAGCTATACTTACTCTCAGTAAGTGCGTCCTTTATAACCACTAGACAACCCATAGCTATACTTACTCTCAGTAAGTGTGTCCTTTATAACTACTAGACAACCCATAGCTATACTTACTCTCAGTAAGCGCGCCCTTTATAACCACTAGACAACCCATAGCTATACTTACTCTCATTAATCGCACCCTTCATAACCACTAGACAGCCCATAGCTATACTTACTCTCAGTAAGCGCGCCCTTTATAACCACTAGACAAACCATAGCTATACTTACTCTCAGTAATCGCACCCTTCATAACCACTAGACAACCCATAGCTATACTTACTCTCAGTAAGCGCGCCCTTTATAACCACTAGACAAACCATAGCTATACTTACTCTCAGTAATCGCACCCTTCATAACCACTAGACAACCCATAGCTATACTTACTCTCAGTAAGCGCACCCTTTATAACCACTAGACAACCCATAGCTATACTTACTCTCAGTAAGCGCGCCCTTTATAACCACTAGACAAACCATAGCTATACTTACTCTCAGTAATCGCACCCTTAATAACCACTAGACAACCCATAGCTATACTTACTCTCAGTAATCGCACCCTTCATAACCACTAGACAACCCATAGCTATACTTACTCTCAGTAATCGCACCCTTCATAACCACTAGACAACCTAGCTATACTTACTCTCAGTAATCGCACCCTTCATAACTACTAGACAACCATAGCTATACTTACTCTCAGTAAGCGCGCCTTTTAACCACTAGACAACCCATAGATATACTTACTCTCAGTACGCACCCTTTATAACCACTAGACAACCCATAGCTATACTTACTCTCAGTAAGCGCACCCTTTATAACCACTAGACAACCCATAGCTATACTTGCTCTCAGTAAGCGCGCCCTTTATAACCACTAGACAACCCATAGCTATACTTACTCTCAGTAAGCGCGCCCTTTATAACCACTAGACAACCCATAGATATACTTACTCTCAGTAATCGCACCCTTCATAACCAATAGACAACCCATAGCTATACTTACTCTTAGTAAGCGCGCCATTTATAACCACTAGACAACCCATAGCTATACTTACTCTCAGTAATCGCACCCTTTATAACCACTAGACAACCCATAGCTATACTTACCCTCAGTAAGTGCGTCCTTTATAACCACTAGACAACCCATAGCTATACTTACTCTCAGTAATCGCACCCTTCATAACCACTAGACAACCCATAGCTATACTTACTCTCAGTAAGCGCACCCTTCATAACCACTAGACAACCCACAGCTATACTTACTCTCAGTAAGCGCACCCTTTATAACCACTAGACAACCCATAGCTATACTTACTCTCAGTAAGAGCGTCCTTTATAACCACTAGACAACCCATAGCTATACTTACTCTCAGTAAGTGCGTCCTTTATAATCGCTAGACAACCCATAGCTATACTTACTCTCAGTAAGTGCGTCCTTTAACCACTAGACAACCCATACCTATACTTACTCTCAGTAAATGCGTCCTTTATAACCACTAGACAACCCATAGCTATACTTACTCTTAGTAAGCGCGCCATTTATAACCACTAGACAACCCATAGCTATACTTACTCTCAGTAATCGCACCTTTCATAACCACTAGACAACCCATAGCTATACTTACTCTCAGTAAGCGCACCCTTCATAACCACTAGACAACCCATAGCTATACTTACTCTCAGTAATCGCACCCTTCATAACCACTAGACAACCCAATAGCTATACTTACTCTCATACGCGCGCCCTTTATAACCACTAGACAACCCATCGCTATACTTACTCTCAGTAATCGCACCCTTCATAACCACTACACCCATAGCTA
>CM037867.1:31476216-31595018 GCA_021292105.1 Anadara kagoshimensis | reverse complement strand
CTACTGAGACTGCTGTAACACAAATCCACATTACCCAGATCACAATGTCATGTCAGTCAATGTCCAACCTACTGAGACTGCTGTAACACAAATCCACATTACCGCAGATCACAGTGTCATGTCAGTCAATGTCCAACCTACTGAGACTGCTGTAACACAAATCTACATTACCCAGATCACGGTGTCATGTCAGTCAATGTCCAACCTACTGAGACTGCTGTAACACAAATCCACATTACCCCAGATCACAACGTCATGTCAGTCAATGTCCAACCTACTGAGACTGCTGTAACACAAATCTACATTACCCCAGATCACGGTGTCATGTCGTCAATGTCCAACCTACTGAGACTGCTGTAACACAAATCCACATTACCCCAGATCACAACGTCATGTCAGTCAATGTCCAACCTACTGAGACTGCTGTAACACAAATCCACATTACCCCAGATCACAACGTCATGTCAGTCAATGTCCAACCTACTGAGACTGCTGAAACACAAATCCACATTACCCCAGATCACGGTGTCATGTCAGTCAATGTCCAACCTACTGAGACTGCTGTAACACAAATCTACATTACCCCAGATCACGGTGTCATGTCAGTCAATGTCCAACCTACTGAGACTGCTGTAACACAAATCCACATTACCCAGATCACAGTGTCATGTCAGTCAATGTCCAACCTACTGAGACTGCTGTAACACAAATCTACATTACCCCAGATCACAGTGTCATGTCAGTCAATGTCCAACCTACTGAGACTGCTGAAACACAAATCTACATAACCCCAGATCACGACGTCATGTCAGTCAATGTCCAACCTACTGAGACTGCTGAAACACAAATCTACATTACCCCAGATCACGGTGTCATGTCAGTCAATGTCCAACCTACTGAGACTGCTGAAACACAAATCCACATTACCCCAGATCACAGTGTCATGTCAGTCAATGTCCAACCTACTGAGACTGCTGAAACACAAATCTACATTACCCCAGATCACAGTGTCATGTCAGTCAATGTCCAACCTACTGAGACTGCTGTAACACAAATCTACATTACCCCAGATTACAGTGTCATGTCAGTCAATGTCCAACCTACTGAGACTGCTGTAACACAAATCTACATTACCCCAGATCACAGTGTCATGTCAGTCAATGTCCAACCTACTGAGACTGCTGTAACACAAATCCACATTACCCCAGATTACAGTGTAATGTCAGTCAATGTCCAATCTACTGAGACTGCTGTAACACAAATCCACATTACCGCAAATCACGACGTCATGTCAGTCAATGTCCAACCTACTGAGACTGCTGAAACACAAATCTACATTACCCCAGATCACGGTGTCATGTCAGTCAATGTCCAACCTACTGAGACTGCTGAAACACAAATCCACATTACCCCAGATCACGGTGTCATGTCAGTCAATGTCCAACCTACTGAGACTGCTGAAACACAAATCTACATTACCCCAGATCACGGTGTCATGTCAGTCAATGTCCAACCTACTGAGACTGCTAAAACACAAATCTACATTACCCCAGATTACGGTGTCATGTCAGTCAATGTCCAACCTACTGAGACTGCTGTAACACAAATCCACATTACCCCAGATTACGGTGTAATGTCAGTCAATGTCCAACCTACTGAGACTGCTGTAACACAAATCTACATTACCCCAGATCACAGTGTCATGTCAGTCAATGTCCAACCTACTGAGACTGCTGTAACACAAATCCACATACCCAGATTACGGTGTCATGTCAGTCATGTCCAACCTACTGACACTGCTGTAACACAATCCACATTACCGCAAATCACGTGTCATGTCAGTCAATGTCCAACCTACTGAGACTGCTGTAACACAAATCCACATTACCCCAGATCACGGTGTCATGTCAGTCAATGTCCAACCTACTGAGACTGCTGTAACACAAATCCACATTACCCCAGATCACGGTGTCATGTCAGTCAATGTCCAACCTACTGAGACTGCTGTAACACAAATCTACATTACCCCAGATCACAGTGTCATGTCAGTCAATGTCCAACCTACTGAGACTGCTGTAACACAAATCTACATTACCCCAGATCACGGTGTCATGTCAGTCAATGTCCAACCTACTGAGACTGCTGTAACACAAATCCACATTACCTCAGATCATGGTGTCATGTCAGTCAATGTCCAACCTACTGAGACTGCTGTAACACAAATCTACATTACCCCAGATCACGGTGTCATGTCAGTCAATGTCCAACCTACTGAGACTGCTGTAACACAAATCCACATTACCCCAGATCACAACGTCATGTCAGTCAATGTCCAACCTACTGAGACTGCTGTAACACAAATCTACATTACCTCAGATCACAACGTCATGTCAGTCAATGTCCAACCTACTAAGACTGCTGTAACACAAATCCACATTACCCCAGATCACAACGTCATGTCAGTCAATGTCCAACCTACTGAGACTGCTGTAACACAAATCCACATTACCGCAGATCACAGTGTCATGTCAGTCAATGTCCAACCTACTGAGACTGCTGTAACACAAATCTACATTACCCCAGATCACGGTGTCATGTCAGTCAATGTCCAACCTACTGAGACTGCTGTAACACAAATCCACATTACCCCAGATCACAACGTCATGTCAGTCAATGTCCAACCTACTGAGACTGCTGTAACACAAATCTACATTACCCCAGATCACGGTGTCATGTCAGTCAATGTCCAACCTACTGAGACTGCTGTAACACAAATCCACATTACCCCAGATCACAACGTCATGTCAGTCAATGTCCAACCTACTGAGACTGCTGTAACACAAATCCACATTACCCCAGATCACAACGTCATGTCAGTCAATGTCCAACCTACTGAGACTGCTGAAACACAAATCCACATTACCCCAGATCACGGTGTCATGTCAGTCAATGTCCAACCTACTGAGACTGCTGTAACACAAATCTACATTACCCCAGATCACGGTGTCATGTCAGTCAATGTCCAACCTACTGAGACTGCTGTAACACAAATCCACATTACCCCAGATCACAGTGTCATGTCAGTCAATGTCCAACCTACTGAGACTGCTGTAACACAAATCTACATTACCCCAGATCACAGTGTCATGTCAGTCAATGTCCAACCTACTGAGACTGCTGTAACACAAATCTACATTACCTCAGATCATGGTGTCATGTCAGTCAATGTCCAACCTACTGAGACTGCTGTAACACAAATCTACATTACCGCAGATCACAGTGTCATGTCAGTCAATGTCCAACCTACTGAGACTACTGTAACACAAATCCACATTACCCCAGATCACGGTGTCATGTCAGTCAATGTCCAACCTACTGAGACTGCTGTAACACAAATCTACATTACCCCAGATCACAGTGTCATGTCAGTCAATGTCCAACCTACTGAGACTGCTGAAACACAAATCTACATTACCCCAGATCACGGTGTCATGTCAGTCAATGTCCAACCTACTGAGACTGCTGTAACACAAATCTACATTACCGCAGATCACGGTGTCATGTCAGTCAATGTCCAACCTACTGAGACTACTGTAACACAAATCCACATTACCCCAGATCACGGTGTCATGTCAGTCAATGTCCAACCTACTGAGACTGCTGTAACACAAATCTACATTACCCCAGATCACAGTGTCATGTCAGTCAATGTCCAACCTACTGAGACTGCTGAAACACAAATCTACATTACCCCAGATCACGGTGTCATGTCAGTCAATGTCCAACCTACTGAGACTGCTGTAACACAAATCCACATTACCCCAGATCACAGTGTCATGTCAGTCAATGTCCAACCTACTGAGACTGCTGTAACACAAATCCACATTACCCCAGATCACGGTGTCATGTCAGTCAATGTCCAACCTACTGAGACTGCTGTAACACAAATCTACATTACCCCAGATCACGGTATCATGTCAGTCAATGTCCAACCTACTGAGACTGCTGTAACACAAATCCACATTACCCCAGATCACAGTGTCATGTCAGTCAATGTCCAACCTACTGAGACTGCTGTAACACAAATCTACATTACCCCAGTCAATGTCCAACCTACTGAGACTGCTGTAACACAAATCTACATTACCCCAGATCACAGTGTCATGTCAGTCAATGTCCAACCTACTGAGACTGCTGTAACACAATCTACATTACCCCAGATCACAGTGTCATGTCAGTCAATGTCCAACCTACTGAGACTGCTGTAACACAAATCCTACATTACCCCAGATCACAGTGTCATGTCAGTCAATGTCCAACCTACTGAGACTGCTGAAACACAAATCCACATTACCCCAGATCACGGTGTCATGTCAGTCAATGTCCAACCTACTGAGACTGCTGAAACACAAATCTACATTACCCCAGATTACGGTGTCATGTCAGTCAATGTCCAACCTACTGAGACTGCTAAACACAAATCTACATTACCCCAGATTACGGTGTCATGTCAGTCAATGTCCAACCTACTGAGACTGCTGTAACCAAATCTACATTACCCCAGATCACGGTGTCATGTCAGTCAATGTCCAACCTACTGAGACTGCTAAAACACAAATCTACATTACCCCAGATTACGGTGTCATGTCAGTCAATGTCCAACCTACTGAGACTGCTGTAACACAAATCTACATTACCCCAGATCACGGTGTCATGTCAGTCAATGTCCAACCTACTGAGACTGCTGAAACACAAATCTACATTACCCCAGATTACAGTGTCATGTCAGTCAATGTCCAACCTACTGAGACTGCTGTAACACAAATCCACATTACCCCAGATCACAGTGTAATGTCAGTCAATGTCCAACCTACTGAGACTGCTGAAACACAAATCTACATTACCCCAGATTACGGTGTCATGTCAGTCAATGTCCAACCTACTGAGACTGCTGTAACACAAATCTACATTACCCAGATCACGGTGTCATGTCAGTCAATGTCCAACCTACTGAGACTGCTGTAACACAAATCCACATTACCCCAGATTACAGTGTCATGTCAGTCAATGTCCAACCTACTGAGACTGCTGTAACACAAATCTACATTACCCCAGATCACGGTGTCATGTCAGTCAATGTCCAACCTACTGAGACTGCTGTAACACAAATCTACATTACCCCAGATCACAGTGTCATGTCAGTCAATGTCCAACCTACTGAGACTGCTGTAACACAAATCCACATTACCCCAGATCACGTGTCATGTCAGTCAATGTCCAACCTACTGAGACTACTGTAACACAAATCCACATTACCCCAGATACAGTGTCATGTCAGTCAATGTCCAACCTACTGAGACTGCTGTAACACAAATCCACATTACCCCAGATCACGGTGTCATGTCAGTCAATGTCCAACCTACTGAGACTACTGTAACACAAATCCACATTACCCCAGATCACAGTGTCATGTCAGTCAATGTCCAACCTACTGAGACTGCTGTAACACAAATCCACATTACCCCAGATCACGTGTCATGTCAGTCAATGTCCAACCTACTGAGACTGCTGAAACACAAATCTACATTACCCAGATCACAGTGTCATGTCAGTCAATGTCCAACCTACTGAGACTACTGTAACACAAATCCACATTACCCCAGATCACGGTGTCATGTCAGTCAATGTCCAACCTACTGAGACTACTGTAACACAAATCTACATTACCCCAGATCACGGTGTCATGTCAGTCAATGTCCAACCTACTGAGACTGCTGTAACACAAATCTACATTACCCCAGATCACGGTGTCATGTCAGTCAATGTCCAACCTACTGAGACTGCTGTAACACAAATCTACATTACCCCAGATCACGGTGTCATGTCAGTCAATGTCCAACCTACTGAGACTACTGTAACACAAATCTACATTACCCCAGATCACAGTGTCATGTCAGTCAATGTCCAACCTACTGAGACTACTGTAACACAAATCTACATTACCCCAGATCACGGTGTCATGTCAGTCAATGTCCAACCTACTGAGACTGCTGTAACACAAATCCACATTACCCCAGATCACAGTGTCATGTCAGTCAATGTCCAACCTACTGAGACTGCTGTAACACAAATCCACATTACCCCAGATCACGGTGTCATGTCAGTCAATGTCCAACCTACTGAGACTGCTGTAACACAAATCCACATTACCCCAGATCACAGTGTCATGTCAGTCAATGTCCAACCTACTGAGACTGCTGTAACACAAATCTACATTACCCCAGATTACAGTGTCATGTCAGTCAATGTCCAACCTACTGAGACTGCTGTAACACAAATCTACATTACCCCAGATCACGGTGTCATGTCAGTCAATGTCCAACCTACTGAGACTACTGTAACACAAATCCACATTACCCCAGATCACAGTGTCATGTCAGTCAATGTCCAACCTACTGAGACTGCTGTAACACAAATCTACATTACCCCAGATCACAGTGTCATGTCAGTCAATGTCCAACCTACTGAGACTACTGTAACACAAATCCACATTACCCCAGATCACGGTGTCATGTCAGTCAATGTCCAACCTACTGAGACTGCTGTAACACAAATCTACATTACCCCAGATCACGGTGTCATGTCAGTCAATGTCCAACCTACTGAGACTGCTGAAACACAAATCCACATTACCCCAGATCACGGTGTCATGTCAGTCAATGTCCAACCTACTGAGACTACTGTAACACAAATCCACATTACCCCAGATCACGGTGTCATGTCAGTCAATGTCCAACCTACTGAGACTGCTGTAACACAAATCCACATTACCCCAGATTACGTTGTCATGTCAGTCAATGTCCAACCTACTGAGACTGCTGTAACACAAATCTACATTACCCCAGATCACGGTGTCATGTCAGTCAATGTCGAACCTACTGAGACTACTGTAACACAAATCCACATTACCCCAGATCACAGTGTCATGTCAGTCAATGTCCAACCTACTGAGACTGCTGAAACACAAATCTACATTACCCCAGATCACGGTGTCATGTCAGTCAATGTCCAACCTACTGAGACTGCTGTAACACAAATCTACATTACCCCAGATCACGGTGTCATGTCAGTCAATGTCCAACCTACTGAGACTGCTGAAACACAAATCCACATTACCCCAGATCACAGTGTCATGTCAGTCAATGTCCAACCTACTGACACTGCTGTAACACAAATCCACATTACCCCAGATCACGGTCTCATGTCAGTCAATGTCCAACCTACTGACACTGCTGTAACACAAATCCACATTACCCCAGATCACAGTGTCATGTCAGTCAATGTCCAACCTACTGAGACTGCTGAAACACAAATCTACATTACCGCAGATCATGGTATCATGTCAGTCAATGGCCAGCTACACTGGTCTTGGATATTTCTTATGTTATTAACTAGATGAACAGGCCAGCTACACTGTTCTGGGAACAGTTCTTATGTTATTAACTAGAGGAACAGGCCAGCTACACTGTTCTGGGAACAGTTCTTATGTTATTAACTAGAGGAACAGGCCAGCTACACTGTTCTGGGAACAGTTCTTATGTTATTGAATAGATGAACTGGCCAGCAACAGTTCTTGTTTTAGTTTCATTGACCTCAATAATTATAAAAATAAAAGATTATTGACTTTGTCACCAGAAAATCGAAAATAAGTCCAGTTTTAACTTTTAATTACTTCTGGATTAAGCAGTATGATTTACTGTATATATCTATATGGTAAACTGGCGGTACAAGTACTATTTATAAAATCATAAAAATATAGGATATTCTTTGTCGTCATGGTGACATATAAGGAAGTCATATATATTGAAGCTCATGATTAATACATATATACCTATGTTATATGTATAGGTCATTTACATACCTTTTACATATTAATTTGTCATAATTGATAGGATTTTAAAACATAGAACATTTTACTTCAACGTCAAGAATTGTCAGTTTGTAAACTTTCAGTATATCTTCTATCTCTGCCAGCTCTTGATGGTTAAGTGGTTTAAAGTGTTCACCTTTGTATCACAGTGCCTCCCACTGCCTAGGTTTATATCCCACTCCTGCTAACATATTCTGGTTTGATAAAGTTTGTCATTTCACTTTGCCAAAGGTCGTTTTTTCTCAGGGCAGTGTAGTTTCTTCCATCATCCTTGAATTCGAAGCTCCTGATATAAGTGAAATAAAATTTGACTTGGGTGTAAACTCCATTACTCCACTCCACAATCTTTATAACTGACTGCCTCGATATAAGTGAAAGAATCTTGACTTGGGTGTAAACACCATTACTTCACTCCACAATCTTTATAACTGACTGCCTCGATATAAGTCAAAGAATCTTGACTTGGGTGTAAAACTCCATTACTCCACTCCACAATCTTTATAACTGACTGCCTCGATATAAGTCAAAGAATCTTGACTTGGGTATAAAACTCCATTACTCCACTCCACAATCTTTATAACTGACTGCCTCGATATAAGTCAAAGAATCTTGACTTGGGTATAAAACTCCATTACATCACTCCACAATCTTTATAACTGACTGCCTCGATATAAGTCAAAGAATCTTGACTTGGGTATAAAACTCCATTACTCCACTCCACAATCTTTATAACTGACTGCCTCGATATAAGTCAAGAATCTTGACTTGGGTATAAAACTCCATTACATCACTCCACAATCTTTATAACTGACTGCCTCGATATAAGTCAAAGAATCTTGACTTGGGTATAAAACTCCATTACTCCACTCCACAATCTTTATAACTGACTGCCTCGATATAAGTCAAAGAATCTTGACTTGGGTATAAAACTCCATTACTCCACTCCACAATCTTTATAACTGACTGCCTCGATATAAGTCAAAGAATCTTGACTTGGGTATAAAACTCCATTACATCACTCCACAATCTTTATAACTGACTGCCTCGATATAAGTCAAAGAATCTTGACTTGGGTATAAAACTCCATTACTCCACTCCACAATCTTTATAACTGACTGCCTCGATATAAGTCAAAGAATCTTGACTTGGGTATAAAACTCCATTACTTCACTCCACAATCTTTATAACTGACTGCCTCGATATAAGTCAAAGAATCTTGACTTGGGTATAAAACTCCATTACATCACTCCACAATCTTTATAACTGACTGCCTCGATATAAGTCAAAGAATCTTGACTTGGGTGTAAACTCCATTACTCCACTCCACAATCTGTATAACTGACTGCCTTGATATAAGTCAAAGAATCTTGACTTGGGTGTAAAACTCCATTACTCCACTCCACAATCTGTATAACTGACTGCCTAGATATAAGTCAAAGAATCTTGACTTGGGTATAAAACTCCATTACTTCACTCCACAATCTTTATAACTGACTGCCTCGATATAAGTCAAAGAATCTTGACTTGGGTGTAAACTCCATTACTCCACTCTACTATACTGCCTCTACAGACTTTGGTTCAAAACAAACAATTTTTTGTTTCTATACATGTATCTTGGACAAGCATTGTTAGAGTTGTGAAATCTACTACAAGTTAAGTCTTGAACGGATGACTAGAACTTCCCTTCTTTCCAAATGGATGACTAGAACTTCCCTTCCTACCAAATGGATGACTAGAACTTCCCTTCCTACCAAATGGATGACTAGAACTTCCCTTCTTTCCAAATGGATGACTAGAACTTCCCTTCCTACCAAATCGATGACTAGAACTTCCCTTCCTACCAAATGGATGACTAGAACTTCTCTCCTACCAAATGGATGACTAGAACTTCCCTTCCTACCAAATGGATGACTAGAACTTCCCTTCCTACCAAATGGATGACTAGAACTTCCCTTCTTACCAAATGGATGACTAGAACTTCCCTTCTTTCCAAATGGATGACTAGAACTTCCCTTCCTACCAAATGGATGACTAGAACATCCCTTCTTACCAAATGGATGACTAGAACTTCCCTCCTACCAAATGGATGACTAGAACTTCTCTTCCTACCAAATGGATGACTAGAACTTCCCTTCCTACCAAATGGATGACTAGAACTTCTCTTCCTACCAAATGGATGACTAGAACTTCCCTTCCTACCAAATGGATGACTAGAACTTCCCTTTCTACCAAATGGATGACTAGAACTTCCCTTCCTACCAAATGGATGACTAGAACTTCCCTTCCTACCAAATGGATGACTAGAACTTCCCTTTCTACCAAATGGATGACTAGAACTTCCCTTCCTACCAAATGGATGACTAGAACTTCCCTTCTTACCAAATGGATGACTAGAACTTCCCTTCTTTCCAAATGGATGACTAGAACTTCCCTTCCTACCAAATGGATGACTAGAACTTCCCTTCCTACCAAATGGATGACTAGAACTTCCCTTCCTACCAAATGGATGACTAGAACTTCTCTTCCTACCAAATGGATGACTAGAACTTCCCTTCCTACCAAATGGATGACTAGAACTTCCCTTCTTACCAAATGGATGACTAGAACTTCCCTTCTTTCTAAATGGATGACTAGAACTTCCCTTCCTACCAAATGGATGACTAGAACTTCCCTTCCTACCAAATGGATGACTAGAACTTCTCTTCCTACCAAATGGATGACTAGAACTTCCCTTCCTACCAAATGGATGACTAGAACTTCCCTTCCTACCAAATGGATGACTAGAACTTCCCTTCTTTCCAAATGGATGACTAGAACTTCCCTTCTTTCCAAATGGATGACTAGAACTTCCCTTCCTACCAAATGGATGACTAGAACTCCCCTTCCTACCAAATGGATGACTAGAACTTCCCTTCTTTCCAAATGGATGACTAGAACTTCCCTTCCTACCAAATGGATGACTAGAACTTCCCTCTTACCAAATGGATGACTAGAACTTCCCTTCTTTCCAAATGGATGACTAGAACTTCCCTTCCTACCAAATGGATGACTAGAACTTCCCTTCCTACCAAATGGATGACTAGAACTTCCCTTCCTACCAAATGGATGACTAGAACTTCCCTTCTTTCCAAATGGATGACTAGAACTTCCCTTCTTACCAAATGGATGACTAGAACTTCCCTTTCTACCAAATGGATGACTAGAACTTCCCTTCTTACCAAATGGATGACTAGAACTTCCCTTCTTACCAAATGGATGACTAGAACTTCCCTTCCTACCAAATGGATGACTAGAACTTCCCTTCCTACCAAATGGATGACTAGAACTTCCCTTCCTACCAAATGGATGACTAGAACTTCCCTTCTTTCCAAATGGATGACTAGAACTTCCCTTCCTACCAAATGGATGACTAGAACTTCTCTTCTTACCAAATGGATGACTAGAACTTCCCTTCCTACCAAATGGATGACTAGAACTTCCCTTCTTTCCAAATGGATGACTAGAACTTCCCTTCCTACCAAATGGATGACTAGAACTTCCCTTCTTTCCAAATGGATGACTAGAACTTCCCTTCCTACCAAATGGATGACTAGAACTTCTCTTCTTACCAAATGGATGACTAGAACTTCCCTTCCTACCAAATGGATGACTAGAACTTCCCTTCCTACCAAATGGATGACTAGAACTTCCCTTCCTACCAAATGGATGACTAGAACTTCCCTTCCTACCAAATGGATGACTAGAACTTCCCTTCTTTCCAAATGGATGACTAGAACTTCCCTTCTTTACAAATGGATAACTAGAACTTCCCTTCTTTACAAATGGATAACTAGAACTTCCCTTCCTACCAAATGGATGACTAGAACTTCCCTTCTTTTCAAATGGATGACTAGAACTTCCCTTCCTACCAAATGGATGACTAGAACTTCCCTTCCTACCAAATGGATGACTAGAACTTCCCTTCTACCAAATGGATGACTAGAACTTCGTTCCTACCAAATGGATGACTAGAACTTCCCTTCCTACCAAATGGATGACTAGAACTTCCCTTCTTTCCAAATGGATGACTAGAACTTCCCTTCCTACCAAATGGATGACTAGAACTTCCCTTCCTACCAAATGGATGACTAGAACTTCCCTTCCTACCAAATGGATGACTAGAACTTCCCTTCCTACCAAATGGATGACTAGAACTTCCCTTCTTTCCAAATGGATGACTAGAAATTCCCTTCCTACCAAATGGATGACTAGAACTTCCCTTCCTACCAAATGGATGACTAGAACTTCCCTTCCTACCAAATGGATGACTAGAACTTCCCTTCCTACCAAATGGATGACTAGAACTTCCCTTCCTACCAAATGGATGACTAGAACTTCCCTTCTTTCCAAATGGATGACTAGAACTTCCCTTCTTTACAAATGGATAACTAGAACTTCCCTTCTTTACAAATGGAACTAGAACTTCCCTTCCTACCAAATGGATGACTAGAACTTCCTTCTCCAAATGGATGACTAGAACCCCTTCTACCAAATGGATGACTAGAACTTCCCTTCCTACCAAATGGATGACTAGAACTTCCCTTCTACCAAATGGATGACTAGAACTTCCCTTCTACCAAATGGATGACTAGAACTTCCCTTCCTACCAAATGGATGACTAGAACTTCCCTTCTTTACCAAATGGATGACTAGAACTTCCCTTCCTACCAAATGGATGACTAGAACTTCCCTTCCTACCAAATGATGACTAGAACTTCCCTTCTACCAAATGGATGACTAGAACTTCCCTTCCTACCAAATGGATGACTAGAACTTCCCTTCCTACCAAATGGATGACTAGAACTTCCCTTCCTACCAAATGGATGACTAGAACTTCCCTTCCTACCAAATGGATGACTAGAACTTCCCTTCTTACCAAATGGATGACTAGAACTTCCCTTCCTACCTAATGGATGACTAGAACTTCTCTTCTTACCAAATGGATGACTAGAACTTCCCTTCCTACCAAATGGATTTACTTCACTGAAGTTAAATCTGGAACTTCGGTGTCCCATTCCATCCCTCCCTCCTATCTGTAGGGATGGGTATTATCAAAATGTTTGTATCGCCATATATTACAATACACAGATGCTTTATAATATATATATCATAATATAATTATTGTTTCAATACAGATGAAGGCAGAGAGCCAAAACGTTTCCAGAAACTGAGAAAGGAGCTTTTCGTTAATATTTTTACAATGTGAAATTGCCGCTGTTTGAGATGTTGTTAGTACATGTTGTTATATATAGAGTTTTGGCTGTTTGGTATGGTTGATAGCTTTAGATATGATGTAATATTTATATTTGGGTCAGTTTAGTTTATTAAACATGGAGTTTGTGTGTTAATGTAGGTTATAAAGAGTTAGGTTACATGACTTAAAACAGGGATTTATCAAGGGCCTATTTAGGGCCGAAAATCGGCCCCATTCCTAATGGAAAAAACATTGATTTTTCCTAAAAGGGCTGAGAAAATTTCCAATTAGAAAATTGTACCAAACACATAGCTGAAGTCTGGCCATAAATGTGGCTGCTTTTCTCAATCTTCAATCAACTCGATACACTAAAAGCATTAGATTTAATCATTAATGCCATCAAAAATGTCAAAGTTTTCCCAAAATGAGTAAAAAGTTGATAGTTTTCCCCAATTTTCAGTTTAGGGCCTTTTCCCAAAACACCCTGATAAATCCCTGTAAAAATACCTGTATTACTAAGTTAGAAGTTTGTTGGACAATCTAGATGATGATATATACTGTTATAAGTTATTGACCTTGACCTTATTGACTTTGACCTTGACCTTATTCACTTCTTAAAGACATTACAATAGACATGCTTAAAAGATCACATTTTTATTGCACAAAAGATTAGGACTGCTCTATTGTAAATTAATACATACATTATACCTTAACTTGTATAATTTATTGATATATCTACATGTTAACATTTGAAATCTGAATGATGATTAATGATTTACGGATCAGAGAACTTAATTATCATACTGATTTAGAAACACGTTTTCCAGGAATTCCTATATACTTATCTGTGTCAAGTTCATAGGTGAAGCAACTTGTTGAAGTCATTTACAATATAAGGTTTTTCCCGCTGTTATTGAAGTTATGATAGATGACATTCCTTATTAGGCAACCATAATATCATTTAAAATGACATTGATAAATTAAATATATTTGACCGAGTTAATTCATAGATTCCAAGAAAATGAAGTTATGATCTAAGGTGTAATAAAAAGTGTCATTTAAATGAATGGTTTTGTATAGTAAGTTGATATTAGTCAGGTATTTTACACAATATCCCGGGCAGTTAACGGCGTAAACAGAAATAACAATGTACGTATGAAAGAATAATGTTACATAGTTTTATACAGAAGACATAAGGCCTGAAAGTCTTATAATGCAGGATTATATAAGTGATGTGGGTGGTGCCTAAGGTTAGATCTTTATGTAAGTGATGTGGGTGGTGCCTAAGGTTAGATCTTTATGTAAGTGATGTGGGTGGTGCACAAGGTTAGATCTTTATATAAGCAATGTGGTTGGTGCCCAAGGTCAGGGGTTGAAAATTTTTTCAGATAAGGTAAAGCCCCGGACTTTTTGACAAAGAAAATCAAAAGCCCGCATTTTTTTTTATCAAGTCTAGAGTTTGATTAACGAGAAAATCGAAGCAGAAAACCAGAAATCAATATGTATTATTTCTATCGGCAGTTAAATGGTATTTTTGGCAGTATTTACAACCCACGTGACAGCTGTTGAAACAATCGGACACACTTCTCCGATCGCATTTGGTGTCTTTATTTCCATGTGAGTTTCTTTTCTTGCCACTGTAACCTGCTTGTTGGTGTGAAGTTTAAATTAAACAGCTACATCATCGGACAAGACTGAACATTGGTAGCGATTACAAGCGCAATAACTATCTAGATTTTTCTTTATCAGCATAACGCTTAAGTTGTCTACCTAATGACTAGCATTTCTTACAAGCGCTGTAATGATCAAGAATGAATGTAAACAACAACAGGGCGACGTGACTACGGATGGTTTTTCAACACACCAAGCGACAGTCGATAATAAAATTCATTGGTCTTCTGAGTGTTTAAGCCCGACGGGCTTTTCAGTAAAATTTTGCAAAGTCCTGCTTGCCAAATTTCTAGTCCCGGGCTTCGGGCTTGAAGAATTTTCAACCCCTGAAGGTTAGATCTTTACATAAGCAATGTGGTTGGTGCCCAAGTTAGATCTTTATATAAGCAATGTGGGTGGTGCCAAGGTTAGATCTTTATATAAGCAATGTGGGTGGTGCCCAAAGTTAGATCTTATATAAGCAATGTGGTTGGTGCCAAGGTTAGATCTTTATATAAGCAATGGGTGGTGCCCAAAGTTAGATCTTTATATAAGCAATGTGGTGGTGCCCAAAGTTAGATCTTTATATAAGCAATGTGGTTGGTGCCCAAAGTTAGATCTTTATATAAGCAATGTGGTTGGTGCCCAAAGTTAGATCTTTATATAAGCAATGTGGGTGGTGCACAAGGTTAGATCTTTATATAAGCAATGTGGTTGGTGCCCAAGGTTAGATCTTTATATAAGCAATGTGGTTGGTGCCCAAGGTTAGATCTTTATATAAGCAATGTGGTGGTGCCCAAGGTTAGATCTTTACATAAGCAATGTGGTTGGTGCACAAGTTAGATCTTTATAAGCAATGTGGTTGGTGCCCAAGGTTAGATCTTTATATAAGCAATGTGGTGGTGCCCAAAGTTAGATCTTTATATAAGCAATGTGGTGGTGCCAAGGTTAGATCTTTATATAAGCAATGTGGTGGTGCCCAAAGTTAGATCTTTATATAAGCAATGTGGTGGTGCCCAAAGTTAGATCTTTATATAAGCAATGTGGTTGGTGCCCAAAGTTAGATCTTTATATAAGCAATGTGGTGGTGCCCAAAGTTAGATCTTTATATAAGCAATGTGGTGGTGCACAAGTTAGATCTTTACATAAGCAATGTGGTGGTGCACAAGGTTAGATCTTTATATAAGCAATGTGGTTGGTGCCCAAAGTTAGATCTTTATAAGCAATGTGGTGGTGCCCAAGTTAGATCTTTATATAAGCAATGTGTGGTGCCAAGGTTAGATCTTTACATAAGCAATGTGGTTGGTGCCCAAAGTTAGATCTTTATAAGCAATGTGGTGGTGCACAAGTTAGATCTTTATATAAGCAATGTGGTGGTGCCAAGGTTAGATCTTTATATAAGCAATGTGGTTGGTGCCCAAGGTTAGATCTTTACATAAGCAATGTGGTTGGTGCCCAAGGTTAGATCTTTATATTAAGCAATGTGGTTGGTGCCCAAGGTTAGATCTTTATATAAGCAATGTGGTTGGTGCCCAAGTTAGATCTTTACAAGCAATGTGGTTGGTGCACAAGGTTAGATCTTTACATAAGCAATGTGGTTGGTGCACAAGGTTAGATCTTTATATAAGCAATGTGGTTGGTGCCCAAGGTTAGATCTTTATATAAGCAATGTGGTTGGTGCCCAAGGTTAGATCTTTACATAAGCAATGTGGTTGGTGCCCAAGTTAGATCTTTATATAAGCAATGTGGTTGGTGCCCAAGGTTAGATCTTTACATAAGCAATGTGGTTGGTGCACAAGGTTAGATCTTTACATAAGCAATGTGGTTGGTGCCCAAGGTTAGATCTTTACATAAGCAATGTGGTTGGTGCCCAAAGTTAGATCTTTATAAGCAATGTGGTTGGTGCACAAGGTTAGATCTTTATATAAGCAATGTGGTTGGTGCCCAAAGTTAGATCTTTATAAGCAATGTGGTTGGTGCACAAGGTTAGATCTTTATATAAGCAATGTGGTTGGTGCCCAAGGTTAGATCTTTACATAAGCAATGTGGTTGGTGCCCAAAGTTAGATCTTTATATAAGCAATGTGGTTGGTGCCCAAGGTTAGATCTTTACATAAGCAATGTGGTTGGTGCACAAGATTAGATCTTTACATAAGCAATGTGGTTGGTGCCCAAGTTAGATCTTTATAAGCAATGTGGTTGGTGCACAAGGTTAGATCTTTACATAAGCAATGTGGTTGGTGCCCAAGGTTAGATCTTTACATAAGCAATGTGGTTGGTGCCAAGTTAGATCTTTATATAAGCAATGTGGTTGGTGCCCAAGGTTAGATCTTTACATAAGCAATGTGGTGGTGCCAAGGTTAGATCTTATATAAGCAATGTGGTTGGTGCCCAAGGTTAGATCTTTATATAAGCAATGTGGTTGGTGCCCAAAGTTAGATCTTTATATAAGCAATGTGGTTGGTGCCCAAGGTTAGATCTTTACATAAGCAATGTGGTTGGTGCCCAAGGTTAGATCTTTACATAAGCAATGTGGTTGGTGCCCAAAGTTAGATCTTTATAAGCAATGTGGTGGTGCACAAGGTTATATCTTTATATAAGCAATGTGGTTGGTGCCAAGGTTAGATCTTTATATAAGCAATGTGGTTGGTGCCCAAGTTAGATCTTTACATAAGCAATGTGGTGGTGCCCAAGTTAGATCTTTATATAAGCAATGTGGTTGGTGCCCAAGGTTAGATCTTTACATAAGCAATGTGGTTGGTGCCCAAGGTTAGATCTTTATATAAGCAATGTGGTTGGTGCCCAAGGTTAGATCTTTACATAAGCAATGTGGTTGGTGCCAAGGTTAGATCTTTATATAAGCAATGTGGTTGGTGCCCAAGGTTAGATCTTTACATAAGCAATGTGGTTGGTGCACAAGGTTAGATCTTTATATAAGCAATGTGGTTGGTGCCCAAGGTTAGATCTTTACATAAGCAATGTGGTTGGTGCACAAGGTTAGATCTTTATAAGCAATGTGGTTGGTGCACAAGGTTAGATCTTTATATAAGCAATGTGGTTGGTGCACTATACAGGCTGCAACCAAAATATACTGAATATACCATCATTAAAATGTTAACAGTGTTTGACAGACAACATAATTGTTTAGCAGTATAATTTTCTAACAAACAATCGGTATACCAATTGGCACAAACTATGCACCATTGCTTGCTGATTTGTTTATTTACAATATAGCAGGATTTATCCAAAACCTTATTGAATCTTGAGTGAATACTGTTGCGAAATCATCCAACTCCTCATACTGATATATAGATGACATTGTATCCTAATAAGCTTGAAATAAAAGATATGCCAATTTCTTCTTCATGTTTGGATTTAACCTTCAATGTAATTGCTACTTTTGAAGCTATGTTACAAATGAGATAACTTTAATTTTTCCTGATGTCAACATGCCTTTTCTAAGCAGCGATATATCTGCTTCTTCTGCTTATGGTAGTCTTGTTTTATAATTTGTATGCTTTGGGATAGGTTGGTCCCACTATGTGAACTTTGTTCTATGAAGCAAGCTGCTTACAAATAATTTGTTGATTCAGGAATATTACAAGCCTAGGCTTATCAAGACCCTCAAAAGTTTATGAATGTCATTACAAAATTGTTGACAAGTATGATGTCTGTATCCAAAATTAATGACAACATGGATATATTTAATGTAGCATAGTTCTATATTCACATGGCAGGTGTAACTGGCTAGACAAGCAACCCCTACCCTTCTGGAACACTTGACCTCCTTTTCTTGTTGGAAGTTCACATGTTTTTATTTGCTATTGGGATTGTGATTTGATCATGAACAAATATTTGTGTTTAATTTTTAGGATTGTGATGTAAACAAATATCTGTGTTTGACTTTTTGAATTGTAATTTGAACATTGACAAATATTTGTGTTTGCCTTTTGGGATTGTGATTTAAACATTGACAAATGTTTGTGTTTGCCTTTTGGGATTGTGATTTGAACATTGACAAATGTTTGTGTTTGCCTTATGGGATTGTAATTTGAACATTGACAAATGTTTGTGTTTGCCTTTTGGGATTGTGATTTGAACATTGACCAGAATGTTTGTGTTTGCCTTTTGGGATTGTAATTTGAACATTGACAAATGCTTGTGTTTGACTTTTGGGATTGTGATTTGAACATTGACAAATGTTTGTGTTTGACTTTTGGGATTGTAATTTGAACATTGACAAATGTTTGTGTTTGCCTTTTGGGATTGTGATTTGAACATTGACCAGAATGTTTGTGTTTGCCTTTTGGGATTGTGATTTGAACATTGACCAGAATGTTTGTGTTTGCCTTTTGGGATTGTGATTTAAACATTGACCAGAATGTTTGTGTTTGCCTTTTGAGATTATGATTTGAACGTTGACCAGAATGTTTGTGTTTGCCTTTTGAGATTGTGATTTGAACATTGACCAGAATGTTTGTGTTTGCCTTTTGGGATTGTGATTTGAACATTGACAAATGTTTGTGTTTGCCTTTTGGGATTATGATTTGAATGTTGACCAGAATTTTTGTGTTTGCCTTTTGGGATTGTGATCTGAACGTTGACCAGGATGTTTGTGTTTGCCTTTTGGGATTGTGATTTGAACATTGACCAGAATGTTTGTGTTTGCCTTTTGGGATTGTGATTTGAACATTGACAAATGTTTGTGTTTGCCTTTTGGGATTATGATTTGAATGTTGACCAGAATTTTTGTGTTTGCCTTTTGGGATTGTGATCTGAACGTTGACCAGGATGTTTGTGTTTGCCTTTTGGGATTGTGATTTGAACATTGACCAGAATGTTTGTGTTTGCCTTTTGGGATTATGATTTGAAGGTTGACCAGGATGTTTGTGTTTGCCTTTTGGGATTGTGATTTGAACATTGACCAGAATGTTTGTGTTTGCCTTTTGGGATTGTGATTTGAACATTGACCAGAATGTTTGTATTTGACTAGTTTGCATGTAGTTATTGATTGGAATAACTTACATTTTTATTTTTATTTTGTTTTATTTAGCAGAAGTCTATAAAATTAGTTTCCAAGAAGAAAACTGTGAAAAGTTATAAAGTTAATTTAATAGGTAAGTTTGATTATTTATATGTCAAAGTAAGCGTGTTTACTTATAACAAAAACAATATTACAATACACATTTACATTTGTAAACATTACATGTATTACAAATCTTTATATATATTACATTTTATATTACTCCAATGTTGTATTACAAATCTATTACAATTTGTTCATGTTGTATTACAAATTTATTACAAGTTGTTCATGTTGTATTACAAATCTCTATGTGACCATGTATTACAATTTGTTCATGTTGTATTACAAATCTCTATGTGACCATGTATTACAATTTGTTTATGTTGTATTACACATCTCTATGTGACCATGTATTACAATTTGTTCATGGTGTATTACAAATCTATGTGTGACCATGTATTACAATTTGTTCATGTTGTATTACAAATCTATATGTGACCATGTATTACAATTTGTTCATGTTGTATTACAAATCTCTATGTGACCATGTATTACAATTTGTTCATGTTGTATTACAAATCTATATGTGACCATGTATTACAATTTGTTCATGTTGCATTACAAATCTCTATGTGACCATGTATTACAATTTGTTCATGTTGCATTACAAATCTCTATGTGACCATGTATTACAATTTGTTCATGGTGTATTACAAATCTCTATGTGACCATGTATTACAATTTGTTCATGTTGTATTACAAATCTCTATGTGACCATGTATTACAATTTGTTCATGTTGCATTACAAATCTCTATGTGACCATGTATTACAATTTGTTCATGGTGTATTACAAATCTATATGTGACCATGTATTACAATTTGTTCATGTTGCATTACAAATCTCTATGTGACCATGTATTACAATTTGTTCATGGTGTATTACAAATCTATATGTGACCATGTATTACAATTTGTTCATGTTGCATTACAAATCTATATGTGACCATGTATTACAATTTGTTCATGTTGCATTACAAATCTCTATGTGACCATGTATTACAATTTGTTCATGTTGCATTACAAATCTCTATGTGACCATGTATTACAATTTGTTCATGTTGTATTACAAATCTCTATGTGACCATGTATTACAATTTGTTCATGTTGCATTACAAATCTATATGTGACCATGTATTACAATTTGTTCATGTTGTATTACAAATCTCTATGTGACCATGTATTACAATTTGTTCATGTTGTATTACAAATTTATATGTGACCATGTATTACAATTTGTTCATGTTGCATTACAAATCTCTATGTGACCATGTATTACAATTTGTTCATGTTGCATTACAAATCTCTATGTGACCATGAATTACAATTTGTTCATGGTGTATTACAAATCTATATGTGACCATGTATTACAATTTGTTCATGTTGTATTACAAATCTCTATGTGACCATGTATTACAATTTGTTCATGTTGCATTACAAATCTCTATGTGACCATATATTACAATTTGTTCATGGTGTATTACAAATCTATATGTGACCATGTATTACAATTTGTTCATGTTGTATTACAAATCTCTATGTGACCATGTATTACAATTTGTTCATGGTGTATTACAAATCTATATGTGACCATGTATTACAATTTGTTCATGGTGTATTACAAATCTATATGTGACCATGTATTACAATTTGTTCATGTTGCATTACAAATCTCTATGTGACCATGTATTACAATTTGTTCATGTTAATGCTATGTTATATTACATAGTGACTTTGATCCTAATGACAGTGGTGGTGTTTATCAAATTCTATATTCTACAAGTTAAATCTCCTCACAATTAGATAAATGTCCACTTTTATTTCTTTTCCTTCTCCCATCTTGTTTCTCTCTCTCTCTCTCTCTCTCTCTCTCTCTCTCTTCTCTCTCTCTCTCTCTCAGCTTTCAGCTACATAAAACTAGTTTTTCTTTCAATACTACTGTAATCTCTCTCTCTCTCTCTCTCTCTCTCTCTCTCTCTCTCTCTCAGCTACATAAAACTAGTATTTCTTTCAATACCACTGTAATTTTTCTCTCTCTTGCTCTCCTTGCTATATAAAACCAGTCTTTCTATCAATACCACTGTAATCTCTCTCTCTCTCTCTCTCTCTCTCTCTCTCTCTCAGCTCTCAGCTATATAATACCAATATTTCTTTGACTACTACTGTTAAGATCTTACAGTGTTACAGTAGATTTTGTGTATTGATTTTTCCGCCTCCAAAGATTCTCTCTAATCTTGTGTAATGGAAATTTAAAATAAAACTTTAAATTTAACATCCTAGTTTAATTAGATTTTATGTTTTAAAAACTACACAATGGTTCTGTGTTTTACACTGAGATATTGATCAATTCTTATACAGTAAAACCTCTATGGTTTTGGTATCATTTAAGGGGGCTGTTTCAATATTGTATACCCAGATTACCTTATTTACCTTTACTGAAAAATTCTTAGTTATTATGGTATAGATGTTATATCAAAAAGAATTTTCTCCAATCTACCTATATGTGAAATAAATATTTCAATTTGAAATAATGATGATAGAATAATATAATCTATCCCTTTATCTCTGTAATGGAGACATAGGATCTCAACCTAAGGGATAAGAGTCTATTTTCCAAACTGATGTGTGCCTAGGTCTGGAAAAAAGAATATAATCCCAAAGATTTCTTTGTCTTCACTCCAAAGCAGGGGTTGATTTTTTTCTCCTATATCCAATATTTTCCTGTTTTATAAAGCTTTAATTATCCTTAAACTATGCAAAGTTACATTGTTTATTTTTCAACCAATGACGTCACAATCTAAATTTCTAACACAACAATCAAAATGATATTGTGTAGCTTGTCTACACTGCCAAATTTTACAATTCTGTAATGCTAATAGTGGAAAAAAAAAGCATCCACTTAGTTTAAAAATTAATACCTATCGTAAAGGTCAAAGTTCAGTATATACAGTCTGTGATACCTATCATAAAGGTCAAAGTTCAGTATGTACAGTCTGTGATACCTATCATAAAGGTCAAAGTTCAGTATATACAGTCTGTGATACCTATCATAAAGGTCAAAGTTCAGTATGTACAGTCTGTGATACCTATCATAAGACCAAAGTTCAGTATGTACAGTCTGTGATACCTATCATAAAGGTCAAAGTTCAGTATGTACAGTCTGTGATACCTATCATAAAGGTCAAAGTTCAGTATGTACAGTCTGTGATACCTATCATAAAGACCAAAGTTCAGTATATACAGTCTGTGATACCTATCATAAAGGTCAAAGTTCAGTATATACAGTCTGTGATACCTATCATAAAGGTCAAAGTTCAGTATATACAGTCTGTGATACCTATCATAAAGGTCAAAGTTCAGTATGTACAGTCTTTGTGATACCTATCATACAGGTCAAAGTTCAGTATGTACAGTCTTTGTGATACCTATCATACAGGTCAAAGTTCAGTATGTACAGTCTTTGTGATACCTATCATACAGGTCAAAGTTCAGTATGTACAGCCTTTGTGATACCTATCATACAGGTCAAAGTTCAGTATGTACAGCCTTTGTGATACCTATCATAAAGGTCAAAGTTCAGTATGTACAGTCTGTGATACCTATCATAAAGGTCAAAGTTCAGTATGTACAGTCTTTGTGATACCTATCATAAAGGTCAAAGTTCAGTATGTACAGTCTGTGATACCTATCATAAAGGTCAAAGTTCAGTATGTACAGTCTGATACCTATCATTAAGGTCAAAGTTCAGTATGTACAGTCTGTGATACCTATCATAAAGGTCAAAAATCGGTATGTATAGTCTGTGATACCTATCATAAAGGTCAAAGTTCAGTATGTACAGCCTTTGTGATACTTATCATAAAGGTCAAAGTTCAGTATGTACAGTCTTTGTGATACTTATCATAAAGGTCAAAGTTCAGTATGTACAGTCTGTGATACCTATCATAAAGGTCAAAGTTCAGTAGGTACAGCCTTTGTGATACCTATCATAAAGGTCAAAGTTCAGTACAGCCTTTGTGATACCTATCATAAAGGTCAAAGTTCAGTATGTACAGTCTGTGATACCTATCATAAAGGTCAAAGTTCAGTATGTACAGCCTTTGTGATACCTATCATACAGGTCAAAGTTCAGTATGTACAGTCTTTGTGATACCTATCATAAAGGTCAAAGTTCAGTATATACAGTCTGTGATACCTATCATAAAGGTCAAAGTTCAGTATATACAGTCTGTGATACTTATCATAAAGGTCAAAGTTCAGTATGTACAGTCTGTGATACCTATCATAAAGGTCAAAGTTCAGTATGTACAGTCTGTGATACCTATCATAAAGGTCAAAGTTCAGTATGTACAGTCTGTGATATCTATCATAAAGGTCAAAGTTCAGTATGTACAGTCTTTGTGATACCTATCATAAAGGTGCTCTGATGCTGTGTATCTGGTGAACTTGTTCCTGACAATCTGTTGCAGTGTCACCGATGAACTCCCTGATAATCAAATGCAGTGTCACTGGTGAACATGTTCCTGACAATCTGATGCAGTGTCACAAGTGAACTTGCTCCTGACAATCTGTTGCAGTGTCACCGATGAACTCCCTGATAATCAAATGTAGTGTCACAGGTGAACATGTTCCTGACAATCAGATGCAGTGTCATAGGTGAACTTGGTCCTGACAATCTGCTGCAGTGTTAGAGGTGAATTTGGTTCTGGCAATCTGATGTCTTGTCACTGGTGAACTTGTTCCTAATAATCAGATGCAGTGTCACAGGTGAACTTGTTCCTGACAATCTGCTGCAGTGTCACAGGTGAACTTGTTCCTGACAATCAGATGCAGTGTCACAAGTGAACTTGTTCCTGACAATCTGCTGCAGTGTCACAAGTGAACCTGGACCTGACAATCTGCTGCAGTGTCACAAGTGAACTTGTTCCTGACAATCTGATGCAGTGTTACAGGTGAACTTGTTCCTGACAATCTGATGTCTTGTCACAAGTGAACTTGGTCCTGACAATATGATGTCTTGTCACTGGTGAACTTGGACCTGACAATCTGATGTATTGTCACAGGTGAACTTGTTCCTGACAATCTGATGCAGTGTCACAAGTGAACCTGGACCTGACAATCTGCTGCAGTGTCACAGGTGAACTTGTTCCTGACAATCAGATGCAGTGTCACAAGTGAACCTGGACCTGACAATCTGCTGCAGTGTCACAAGTGAACTTGGACCTGACAATCTGCTGCAGTGTCACAAGTGAACTTGGACCTGACAATCTGATGTATTGTCACAGGTGAACTTGTTCCTGACAATCAGATGCAGTGTCACAAGTGAACCTGGACCTGACAATCTGCTGTAGTGTCACAAGTGAACTTGGACCTGACAATCTGATGCAGTGTCACAAGTGAACCTGGACCTGACAATCTGCTGCAGTGTCACAAGTGAACTTGTTCCTGATAATCAGATGCAGTGTTACAGGTGAACTTGGTCCTGATAATCTGATGCAGTGTCACAGATGAACTTATTCCTGATAATCTGATGCAGTGTCACAGGTGAATTTGTTCCTGACAATCTGATGCAGTGTCACAAGTGAACTTGGTCCTGACAATCTGATGTCTTGTCACAGGTGAACTTGGTCCTGACAATATGATGTCTTGTCACAGGTGAACTTGGTCCTGACAATATGATGTCTTGTCACAGGTGAACGTAGACTGTAATGTGTATTACTTAAATGTACTTTTTATTGTTGTTTGTAACATTATTTAAAATCATTCTGGAAGTGTCACCTGATGTGTACTCAAGGTAAAATTATAAATGTTATATTGAAATGTATCATATGTAAGTAGGTCAAACAAGCCTATTGACCCTCACCTGAGGGCTGCTGATATCTAAAGGTGTTTATGTTCTATAGTTGGTAAAGAGCTCAATTGGTTTGTTAAAGGTCAGGGTTAGAATCCTGGCCAGTTTTAGCCAAGATTTGAAATTCAAAATAGTTCTAGACATTCAGTCCCAGGTCCTATGGAAGAGACCTTAAATGTGATGCCTCATGTCATGGTAGACTTGGCATGATAAAGAAATACACACATCTCTAAACATTGCCCTGATTGCACTGCAAAGGTCAGAATTTGTCATTTCACATTATAGCTGGTGAAATCTTGATATAAATGTAATATTCTTGACTGGTACTTTAAGCCCTTATTCAATCAAATCAATCATATCTGGATGTTGATGTGATTTAAGTGTGTATACTTTATTTTATCACTATATAGTGTTTAATATGTAGGTATTTTACCTATCTAAGGTATGATTAAGAAGGCCGCAGGTAAAAAAAAACGTTATGGTAGATGAGGTTTATATGGGTTTATGAGTTTATTAAGATAAATTAGTCAAAAGAAGATACATCATGGCAGTCAAGTTTTAAAGTTTTAAATATAATTTATTCAGTTTCTGACTTAACTAAGAAAACAATGACAGGTTGTTGTCCTGACTGGCTTGCCTGAAGCCTGTAGTAGTAGTGGTGATAAAATGATAAACATGATTAATATCCTTACTGTAGTCAGACGACACTGACACCAGGTAACAACTTATTAAATACAAAAAGGTGACATCGCCAAGGTCAAGGAAACAACATTACTACAGTTATCTCCCTTTGTTCACTGGCTAGACTCAATACATATGCCAATTTATAACATATATCATTGGAATTTATTACTTGTGATTGACAGGTAGGAGTTATTTCCCCTTGATCAGTATAAGTTTTAACACTTGCATGAATATTTAAATGGAAGATACCACTTTTTGATTTAGGTGAGTGAAACTATTAAATCTATCACTCATTGAACATAAACAGGAACAATATAACAAAATCAAAATTTAAAAAAAAAAAAAACTTTCAATAAATGCCATCTAAGTAAGCCAATGGAAATGACTTAGAAGGTGGACCTTATATTTGGCTTTCAGATTTATTAATGGTGTCCAAATAACCAGGTCATTATAACCAGGTGTATATATATATATATATATATATATATATATGTGTTGTCTTTATAGACAGGTTAAGATAAAGTATTTTTTAATGATGGGTCCTGCATCCCTAAAACATCCACTGCCTATATATGCCAGGCATCTGTGAAACATCCACAGCCTACCCATGACCTGCATCTCTGTAACACCCACTGCCTACCCAAGTCATGCTTCTTTAAAACATCCGTTGCCTATCTATACCAGTTATCTCTAAACATCTATGCCTACCTATGCCAGGTATCTCTAAAACATCCACTGCCTACCTATGCCAGGTAAAGTATTTTTTAATGATGTCCAAATTTTCCTGCATCCCTAAAACATTCACTGCCTATATATGTCGGGCATCTGAAACATCAACAGCCTACCTATGCCAGGCCTCTCTGAAACATCCACTTCCTACCAATTTCTCGTACCTCGGACAGAAAAATCTCCCGCGCATACCAGTGCTAGATTTTTCTGTCTTGTCCAGTTTGTCTGGTACTGCCTCACGCAACAATTGAACAATCAGGATGACGTATCAGATCATTGTGCTTGACATCATCAAAACAAAGTGTTTCTTTATTTTTTTTCAAATATGTGTTTTATTTTACTTTTTATTCAAAATATTTCATTGTCAGAGTTGTTTTATATTTGCATTAAACAAAATCGTCGATATTTAAAAATTTTGAAGAGTTGTCGATGGGATTATTTTTAAAGGGCGGATTTTTACAATGCATTAAGTGCCTAAAGGTGAGGCATGAAGGTACGTGTTTTGTTTTGTATGTATCAAAGTTATAAACACTTTAATGGTACAAGAAATGGAATCTGTCACCTGTTTGTGAGTCGTGACCGATACATGTTGATCTCAGTCTCAGGTGATGTGATGTAACATATCCTAATCTCAGCATAGCCTCGATTTGGATATGTTACATCACATCACCCTCATCTGAGATCATACGGTATCGGTCACAAACAGGTGACAGATTCTATTAATACTGTATCTCTGAAACATCTGGGAGCCTACCCATGCCAGGCATCTCTGAAACAACCACTGCCTACCCATCCAAGTATGCCTAAACCATCTACTGCCTACCCATGCCAGGCATATTTGAAACATCAATTGCCTACCTATGCCAGGTATCTCTGAAACATCCATTGCCTATCCATGACAAGCAACTCCAACATCCACTGCCTACCCATGCCAAGTATGTCAAAAACATCTATTGCTTACCCATGCTCTTCTTTATCAGAAATATATATAACCTCATAAAAAATGTTGACTTCCTATTTCCTGCCTTAAATCCATGTAAAAAGTAATAAATGTTATTTTTTTTTATTTTCAGATTTTTTAGGATGTTGAAAATGATGACATAGCCAGCTGAAGATAGTTACAGTAACACAAGACTAATGCATTATATATCATTATTACAGAATCTACAAACATTTTATCAGAAACAACAACGAAGACAACAACAACACGTTCCAAAAACTCAGCCAATATGCCGTAAGTATGTCTTATATCAGGGACAAGTAAACTGTAATAATTCACTTGTCTAGACCTAGAACTGACTGTATTTTCCACTATGTTACTGTTCATTACATACATTTTCATTAACATAGCTACTGAATATTTGCATATTAATTTTGTTATCAATTGATTGTGAAACAATTTACAAATAAATCTTATATCCAGTACTAACTATGTGACAGAATATAGGCAGTGTTTGTTTTAGAAGGGGGGGCATTGGCCCCTTGTTTTGACCAAATTTAAGCTTTTTTGGACCATATGTAACATTACATGAGTGCAAAAACAAAAAACATTGATTATATTGTGGCTTTTTTTTTTTTTTAACACTGAGTGGGATTTATCCTGGTATCTGATTGATTTGCAAAAATTCAAGAACTGAAACTTTATTTATGCAACACATTGAATCCAGGGACAATTAAAATTAAATTTTCCAGTTTCCTGAAGATAGATTGTACTTGGTTGTACAAGTTATCAGCCCTGGATACCCATACACTCTCACCAGTATGGTAACTTGATAGAGGGCTAGCTCCTTATGTAGGTGGTCAGATTGTACCTGGTTGTACAAGTTATCACCCCTGGATACCCATACACTCTCACCAGTATGGTAACTTGATAGAGGTCTAACTCCTTATGTAGGAGGTCAGATTGTACCTGGTTGTACAAGTTATCACCCCTGGATACCCATACACTCTCACCAGTATGGTAACTTGATAGAGGTCTAACTCCTTATGTAGGTGGTCAGATTGTACCTGGTTGTACAAGTTATCACCCCTGGAAACCCATACACTCTCACCAGTATGGTAACTTGATAGAGGGCTAGCTCCTTATGTAGGAGGTCAGATTGTACCTGGTTGTACAAGTTATCACCCCTGGATACCCATACACTCTCACCAGTATGGTAACTTGATAGAGGTCTAACTCCTTATGTAGGAGGTCAGATTGTACCTGGTTGTACAAGTTATCACCCCTGGATACCCATACACTCTCACCAGTATGGTAACTTGATGGAGGGCTAGCTCCATATGAAGGAGGTCAGATTGTACCTGGTTGTACAAGTTATCACCCCTGGAAACCCATACACTCTCACCAGTATGGTAACTTGATAGAGGGCTAGCTCCTTATGTAGGAGGTCAGATTGTACCTGGTTGTACAAGTTATCACCCCTGGATACCCATACACTCTCACCAGTATGATAACTTGATAGAGGTCTAACTCCTTATGTAGGAGGTCAGATTGTACCTGGTTGTACAAGTTATCACCCCTGGATACCCATACACTCTCACCAGTATGGTAACTTGATGGAGGGCTAGCTCCATATGAAGGAGGTCAGATTGTACCTGGTTGTACAAGTTATCACCCCTGGATACCCATACACTCTCACCAGTATGGTAACTTGATAGAGGGCTAGCTCCTTATGTAGGAGGTCAGATTGTACCTGGTTGTACAAGTTATCAGCCCTGGATACCCATACACTCTCACCAGTATGATAACTTGATGGAGGGCTAGCTTCTTATGTAGGAGGTCAGATTGTACCTGGTTGTACAAGTTATCAGCCCTGGATACCCATACACTCTCACCAGTATGGTAACTTGATAGAGGGCTAGCTCCTTATGTAGGAGGTCAGATTGTACCTGGTTGTACAGGTTATCACCCCTGGATACCCATACACTTCCACCAGTATGGTAACTTGATAGAGGGCTAGCTCCTTATGTAGGAGGTCAGATTGTACCTGGTTGTACAGGTTATCACCCCTGGATACCCATACACTCTCACCAGTATGGTAACTTGATAGAGGGCTAGCTCCATATGTAGGAGGTCAGATTGTACCTGGTTGTACAGGTTATCACCCCTGGATACCCATACACTCTCACCAGTATGATAACTTGATGGAGGGCTAGCTTCTTATGTAGGAGGTCAGGGTTTGACAATAGGTAGTTAGTGACTGATTTACAAAGCATTCATAACATTTAGAAATGAAAGTCACAGGCTCCTTTACTATAGACATAAGAAACCTATACCCCATGTCATGGTTTTGTGGCAGACCTCCCTTCCCCTGTACAGTTCCCTGAGGAGACTGTAAAGTTATTTTACTTAAAATCAATTATTTTTTTATATTCTCTGTCTTTTCAATGGTGTATGGATTTCTTATTTAAAGCATTTAACATGTACACAATTTTTTATGTCCATTTCAAGATTCTCTTGTCATTTGGGGCTTCTCTTGCCACTTAACCTATAGCTGGTGACAACTTGATATAAGTGACTTCTCTTGCCAATTTACCTATAGCTGGTGACAACTCAATATAAATGACTTCTCTTGCCATTTTACCTATAGCTGGTGACAACTTCAAAACAGGGAGTTTTTCCGCCGCGAAATATAATACACTGCCACGCGTGCTCCAAGCTGTTTGTCTTTATAAAAGGGAGCATCCCTATTTAGGACTTGCATATTACTTAAATGTTATGTTAATTATCTAATTAAAAGAAACCAAGATGTAAAATTCTTCTAATTAGGCCTATTTTACTTTTTTTTTTTTTTTTTTTTTTTTTTTTTTGCAATGATAATGTGTAGAACTATATATGTACAAGCTCAGTGCCGCCATACTGATAATAATTTAACAAAAAAATATTGTTCTTATGTTTATTGTAATTTAAAGGCTCTTTTATTAAATCAAAACACATTGATCATATAAACATGTCCTAATAATATTACATTTTCACATCACTAACACTGTCTAAATACTACAATGAAAATGTACAATTTCTTTTAATAATTAATTTTAAGAATGCAATGATTATTAACATAAAAAAAATTAAAAAAAAAAAAAAAAAAAAAAATAAATCTAGGCCCCCTATGTGCACTTTTATTTTCTGATTGAATTATCCCCCTTGTTTAAAAGCACATGTATGTCATGAGCCTGACTCCAAATTTCTAGAGATGATTTTATTCAGTTTAAATCATTCAATCGGAAAATGCTTTTATTTATGGATTCCTTTGTGAGGAGGCAACATTCTGAGAAGGTCTGTCATTTTATTAAATTTTCATACAAAAAAAAAACGATCTACTATTTTGTTCAATACACCCCCCCCCCCATTTCCATACTTGTACAGACGTTTTTTATAGCAAATATTTGAGGTTCTTCATCAAGATGGCATTCAATTACATCAGTCTACAGGTTGATGAATCCATGACATGCATGGATGATCTCAAGTTAAGCTAATTATCGGATTAAAACACTTGGATATATCGGGAGTTACCTGTGTTTACCTTTGTATGCATGTAATATACAGAGGCGCCTTGATGGGTTAAATAAACTTGTCAAAACTTAGGGCGACTAGAACTTCGCTTTTGGGACAGTTTAGGGCGAAGTTTTTGTACAGCGTTCACGATAGTGAACGTGTACATTGCTGTCACTTTCTTCCAAGATATCGAGCTTCTTTGCTATGAAATTATAAGATATGAGTACACCTGGAAATAGTGCGCCTAGTAAATGAGCGTGAAAGAAGTATATCTGTTTTATCGTGAGATATGTATTCTGAGACGGGTAATGCATTTGGTTACATATGCACATTTGGAATAAATTTTCAGAATACATTTCGGAATCTAGTCAAATATTGCGACGGGATGCATCTAATAATTTCTGCAATTTGGCGAACTGATCTCATGTTTACAATAAAAAGTAGTTCGAGAAGTTTGCGTCCTACGATGTAAAATCATAACTTTTAAGTTATGAAATGAACAGCAACGGCAGGTTGTTTAATTAATTCTTCGTGAAACCTATGGAAATTTAAATTTATTTTGAAGGTTATGATAACATATTTTGATGTTGAGGCAATTGTGTCATATTTTAAAACTGTTTATCGATTAGATTTTACTTTCGTGAAAGGGAGATAATTCGTACAGTGTTGTGTACAAATTTTAAATACAGTCTTTTTACCAGTTCCGAACAGGGTTTCATATAAGCGCTGCTGCAGACGTCATCCACAAGCAGAGGAAATAAAATTTATGTGTTGTAATAACACAAATGTTTACTGATTCCAAAATATCGACACCTGTCCTCAAAAACACGTGGTAGTATGTTTTCTTGAAAAAAGCATTTCCGTGATTACGATTTGTTTACATCGTTAAACTAGGTTACCAACAATCTGCCGACCTGTCCTGCACATACATTTAGGAAGCGGTTGAAGTTTAATCAATGCCATACATTCAAGTAGAAGCAAATTGAGAAAGTTAATTTGCGATTCCTTTAATTGAACGGGATTGAAATTACATTTCGGAAGCGGTTGAAGTTTAATTAATGCCATACATTCAAGTAGAAGCAAATTGAGAAAGTTATTTTGCGATTCCTTTAATTGAACGGGATTGAAATTTTAGATTATTCGGTAGTAAAAATTCGGAACTGGTAAAACAACTGTACTTCACCATTAACATGAAACGGGAATATTGTGAGTGATAGTAATCAGCAGTTAATTAAAACCCAGATTAACAGCAAATGATCCAGTTCTATACAACCGCTAGAATGTACCCCCTCATAGCGACGGTAGGATCTGCAAAACTCTACTTTCTCTCTATCCCAAATGACAAAACGATCGGGTACAACTTTTTTACATTTTAATTACCGATTGTCTTTTTCATATATTTATGAAATTATTATTTTCTACCATTTAATTCAGCAATACATGGTTTGGTACATTGTTTCTTTTCCCAAAAAAAAAAAAGCCACAACACAATTTTCCCAACTACGCTGTACAACAGCACGACAGTGCTATGTTTTGAAACAGGGCGAAGATATCGCCCAACTTCGCCCTTATTTTGAGCCCTGATAGCTGGTGACAACTTTATATAAGTGACTTCTATTGCCATTTTACCTATAGCTGGTGACAACTCAATATAAATGACTTCTCGCCATTTTACTTATAGCTGGTGACAACTTGATATAAGTGACTTCTCTTGCCACTTTACCTATAGCTGGTGACAGCTAGATATAAGTGACTTCTATTGCCACTTTACCTATAGCTGGTGACAACTTGATATAAGTGACTTCTCTTGCCATTTTACCTATAACTGGTGACAGCTAGATATAAGTGACTTCTATTGCCACTTTACCTATAGCTGGTGACAACTTGATATAAGTGACTTATCTGGCCACTTTACCTATAGCTGGCTGGTGACATCTTGATATAAGTGACTTCTCTTGCTGGTGACAACTAGATATAAGTGACTTCTCTTGCCATTTTACCTATAGCTGGTGACAACTAGATATAAGTGACTTCTATTGCCACTTTACCTATAGCTGGTGACAACTTGATATAAGTGACTTATCTTGCCATTTTACCGATAGCTGGTTGGTGACATCTTGATATAAGTGACCTCTCTTGCTGGTGACAACAGGATATAAGTGTAATTTCCTTGACTGGGATGTATAACTTCAATGAATCTTACTCCTTTATTTACCTGTTTATCTGTACTATATATTACTATGTCCTTGTTTGTCTGGACACTATTATGTCTTGTATATATTTATAGAACTTGTATATAATAGAAAACCCCTCTAAGGATACAATTGTCCTATTGTTAGGTGTTTATTGTGTGTACTGAGAGGGGAATTCCACCTAGATGGTTTTATACAATTATTATTTAAAGTTGTATTGACCTTGACATTAATGTAACAGATAATTTATTTTAAAATGTGACAGACTTTCAATATCTTAAATACAGTTATTCAGACTTTAAAATACTGCAATTGAAGACGAGAGTAGTAAAATTATAATCCCTATCTGTGACTGACTAGGGGAGGAATATCTGTGACTGACTAGGGGAGGAATCACGAGGGTTGATCAGACCGGTCAGATTTTCTTTATCTCTGTGGTGGGGAAGAACCAAGTCAGTTGACACTTATTTTTGTAAAGAAACAGGTATGTTACAATTTGGCACTTCCCTGTAGTTAAAACTTCTTAAAAAAAACAATATAATTTTAAATTTAATTTTTTTTTACCTTAACCTGTAAAGTAAACAAAAGGTAGTATCAGATATTTACATCAATTATTGTAAATGTTATCATAGTTCTTAAAATCACAACCTGATGATGAACTGATTTAAATTAAGTTTTGTTGTATAAGTGTTTTACATTCAGACTTTATCAGGTACATTGACTATAAGTTACATTGACTATAAGTTACATTTTAACCATTTAGTAGTTTTATAATTTATGTGTCTCGTTTCTTATTAATCAGCGAGTTAGCTGCAATATTGCTGATGTGGCTTTAAGCATTAACTCACTCTCACTCACTCACTCTTATTAATCATTGAACTACAGTCTAGAACTGATGTTAATAGCACTATAACTTCAACTGCCATGCAGAACAAACTTATTAACCTTTACTAGTGCTATAGGATTAGTTTGCTTTGTACACCAATAGAAGTTATAATACTATAAACACCATTTCTAGGCAATTGAATGGCTATATATATATATTTCATATTTTAAAAAAATCTTCTTGTGTTTTTTTAATCCTTAAAAGAAATTAAAACACTGTCATTTATAACTTGTATGTCCAACAGAACTACATGTTTTATTACCAAATTATAAAAAGAACACCACCATCTGCTTACAATTGTTTATTTGTTTTTTGTTTTTATTTTATGTGTTTACAAAATTGCAAAATAATTGTTAGCAGATGTTGGTGTCTGTTCAGTTATCCAGGTTACAACCAACATGATCTGCTTCCTGACAGTTATTCAAGGTTAACAATACATGATACGACAAGCATCAGTATCTTAACAGATCTGCTTCCTGACAGTTATTCAAGGTTAACAATACATGATACGACCAGCATCAGTATCTCAACAGATCTGCTTCCTGACAGTTATTCAAGGTTAACAGTACATGATACCACCAGCATCAGTATATCAACAGATCTGCTTCCTGACAGTTATTCAAGGTTAACAATACATGATACCACCAGCATCAGTATCTCAACAGATCTGCTTCCTGACAGTTATTCAAGGTTAACAATACATGATACGACCAGCATCAGTATCTTAACAGATCTGCTTCCTGACAGTTATTCAAGGTTAACAATACATGATACCACCAGCATCAGTATCTCAACAGATCTGCTTCCTGACAGTTATTCAAGGTTAACAATACATGATACGACCAGCATCAGTATCTTAACAGATCTGCTTCCTGACAGTTATTCAAGGTTAACAATACATGATACCACCAGCATCAGTATCTCAACAGATCTGCTTCCTGACAGTTATTCAAGGTTAACAATACATGATACGACCAGCATCAGTATCTTAACAGATCTGCTTCCTGACAGTTATTCAAGGTTAACAGTACATGATACGACCAGCATCAGTATCTTAACAGATCTGCTTCCTGACAGTTATTCAAGGTTAACAATACATGATACGACAAGCATCAGTATCTTAACAGATCTGCTTCCTGACAGTTATTCAAGGTTAACAATACATGATACGACCAGCATCAGTATCTTAACAGATCTGCTTCCTGACAGTTATTCAAGGTTAACAATACATGATACGACAAGCATCAGTATCTTAACAGACCTGCTTCCTGACAGTTATTCAAGGTTAACAATACATGATACGACCAGCATCAGTATCTTAACAGATCTTCTTCCTGACAGTTATTCAAGGTTAACAATACATGATACGACCAGCATCAGTATCTCAACAGATCTGCTTCCTGACAGTTATTCAAGGTTAACAATACATGATACGACCAGCATCAGTATCTCAACAGATCTGCTTCCTGACAGTTATTCAAGGTTAACAATACATGATGCGACAAGCATCAGTATCTCAACAGATCTGCTTCCTGACAGTTATTCAAGGTTAACAATACATGATACCACCAGCATCAGTATCTTAACAGATCTGCTTCCTGACAGTTATTCAAGGTTAACAATACATGATACGACCAGCATCAGTATCTCAACAGATCTGCTTCCTGACAGTTATTCAAGGTTAACAATACATGATACGACCAGCATCAGTATCTTAACATTTCTGCTTCCTGACAGTTATAGAAGTACAGCAATATCTATGTGTTAGAACTTTACATACTCTATGAATTATAACAAAAATGTCAAAAATTGAATTATTACATATATCTACCTGACTTCTGACCTTTGACCTATCTTTTTAATTGATGTACATCATCATTTAATATTTATCAATCAAGAGAAGAATAATGATATAAGTAGTGAAATGTTACCTAGTTACAATTCTGTGACATTTTGAGAAAGTGACTAAACATTAAATCACTCTGGATGAGAACACCTGAAATGTTACGTAGTTAGTAAAACAATTCTGTGACATTTTGAGAAAGTGACTAGACGTTTAACTCTGGATGAGAACACCTGAAATGTTACGTAGTTAGTAAAACAATTCTGTGACATTTTGAGAAAGTGACTAGACGTTTAACTCTGGATGAGAACACCTGAAATGTTACGTAGTTAGTAAAACAATTCTGTGACATTTTGAGAAAGTGACTAGACGTTTAACTCTGGATGAGAACACCTGAAATGTTATGTAGTTAGTAAAACAATTCTGTGACATTTTGAGAAAGTGACTAGACGTTTAACTCTGGATGAGAACACCTGAAATGTTACGTAGTTAGTAAAACAATTCTGTGACATTTTGAGAAAGTGACTAGACGTTTAACTCTGGATGAGAACACCTGAAATGTTATGTAGTTAGTAAAACAATTCTGTGACATTTTGAGAAAGTGACTAGACGTTTAACTCTGGATGAGAACACCTGAAATGTTACGTAGTTAGTAAAACAATTCTGTGACATTTTGAGAAAGTGACTAGACGTTTAACTCTGGATGAGAACACCTGAAATGTTATGTAGTTAGTAAAACAATTCTGTGACATTTTGAGAAAGTGACTAGACGTTTAACTCTGGATGAGAACACCTGAATTGTTACGTAGTTAGTAAAACAATTCTGTGACATTTTGAGAAAGTGACTAGACGTTAAATCACTCTGGAAGAGAACACCTGAAATGTTACGTAGTTAGTAAAACAATTCTGTGACATTTTGAGAAAGTGACTAGACGTTAAATCACTCTGGATGAGAACACCTGAATTGTTACGTAGTTAGTAAAACAATTCTGTGACATTTTGAGAAAGTGACTAGACGTTAAATCACTCTGGATGAGAACACCTGAATTGTTACGTAGTTAGTAAAACAATTCTATGACATTTTGAGAAAGTGACTAGACGTTAAATCACTCTGGATGAGAACACCTGAAATGTTATGTAGTTAGTAAAACAATTCTGTGACATTTTGAGAAAGTGACTAGACGTTAAATCACTCTGGATGAGAACACCTGAAATGTTATGTAGTTAGTAAAACAATTCTGTGACATTTTGAGAAAGTGACTAGACGTTTAACTCTGGATGAGAACACCTGAATTGTTACGTAGTTAGTAAAACAATTCTGTGACATTTTGAGAAAGTGACTAGACGTTAAATCACTCTGGATGAGAACACCTGAATTGTTACGTAGTTAGTAAAACAATTCTGTGACATTTTGAGAAAGTGACTAGACGTTAAATCACTCTGGATGAGAACACCTGAATTGTTACGTAGTTAGTAAAACAATTCTGTGACATTTTGAGAAAGTGACTAGACGTTAAATCACTCTGGATGAGAACACCAGTTGGCATAATAATGATATATCTTATATATATACTCTATGTTAACTCACATTTATAATACACAGTGATAAATATATATGTAGTTTAGAGGATAAATTGTCAATACATGTATCATCAAGAAATGATTTTTACAGAAGATGACCTGACATGTGTTGACCCTAATATAACATATCACATATAACTTCAAATTTTTTTCAAATTTTCAAAAAAAATTTTTGGTTCATTGTACAATTTAATATGATTATTAGATTCATAAGTTTTAGCATTTGTTTATGTTTTATCTCATTAGATAATTATATTTTATTAGTAATTTAATGAAGTATTTCATTTCCGGTATTTATACCGGTACTCAATGTGCTCATGTCATATGTGTAAGATCATGGACTGAACCTGGAAAGGGCTTGAACATAAGTTAAATGACTGTAAACACTGGTATTTATACCTGGACTCAATGTGCTCATGCCATATGTGTAAGATCATGGACTGAACCTGGAAAGGGCTTGAACATAAGTTAAATGACTGTAAACACTGGGCATTTATACCTGTACTCAATGTGCTCATGTCATATGTGTAAGATCATGGACTGAACCTGGAAAGGGCTTGAACATAAGTTAAATGACTGTAAACACTGGTATTTATACCGGTACTCAATGTGCTCATGCCATATGTGTAAGATCATGGACTGAACCTGGAAAGGGCTTGAACATAAGTTAAATGACTGTAAACACTGGTATTTATACCTGTACTCAATGTGCTCATGCCATATGTGTAAGATCATGGACTGAACCTGGAAAGGGCTTGAACATAAGTTAAATGACTGTAAACACTGGGCATTTATACCTGTACTCAATGTGCTCATGTCATATGTGTAAGATCAGGGACTGAACCTGGAAAGGGCGTGAACATAAGTTAAATGACTAAACACTGGTATTTATACCTGTACTCAATGTGCTCATGCCATATGTGTAAGATCAGGGACTGAACCTGGAAAGGGCTTGAACATAAGTTAAATGACTGTAAACACAGGTATTTATACCGATACTCAATGTGCTCATGTAATATGTGGAAGATCAGGGACTGAACCTGGAAAGGGCTTGAACATAAGTTAAATGACTGTAAACACTGGTATTTATACCTGTACTCAATGTGCTCATGTCATATGTGGAAGATCAGGGACTGAACCTGGAAAGGGCTTGAACATAAGTTAAATGACTGTAAACACTGGTATTTATAGCGATACTCAATGTGCTCATGTCATATGTGTAAGATCAGGGACTGAACCTGGAAAGGGCTTGAACATAAGTTAAATGACTGTAAACACTGGTATTTGTACCTGTACTCAATGTGCTCATGTCATATGTGTAAGATCAGGGACTGAACCTGGAAAGGGCTTGAACATAAGTTAAATGACTGTAAACACTGGTATTTATACCTGTACTCAATGTGCTCATGTCATATGTGTAAGATCAGGGACTGAACCTGGAAAGGGCTTGAACATAAGTTAAATGACTGTAAACACTGGTATTTATACCGGTACTCAATGTGCTCATGCCATATGTGGAAGATCAGGGACTGAACCTGGAAAGGGCTTGAACATAAGTTAAATGACTGTAAACACTGGTATTTATACCGGTACTCAATGTGCTCATGTCATATGTGTAAGATCAGGGACTGAACCTGGAAAGGGCTTGAACATAAGTTAAATGACTGTAAACACAGGTATTTATACCGGTACTCAATGTGCTCATGCCATATGTGGAAGATCAGGGACTGAACCTGGAAAGGGCTTGAACATAAGTTAAATGACTGTAAACACTGGTATTTATACCTGTACTCAATGTGCTCATGTCATATGTGTAAGATCAGGGACTGAACCTGGAAAGGGCTTGAACATAAGTTAAATGACTGTAAACACTGGTATTTATACCTGTACTCAATGTGCTCATGCCATATGTGGAAGATCAGGGACTGAACCTGGAAAGGGCTTGAACATAAGTTAAATGACTGTAAACACTGGTATTTATACCTGTACTCAATGTGCTCATGCCATATGTGGAAGATCAGGGACTGAACCTGGAAAGGGCTTGAACATAAGTTAAATGACTGTAAACACTGGTATTTATACCTGTACTCAATGTGCTCATGCCATATGTGTAAGATCAGGGACTGAACCTGGAAAGGGCTTGAACATAAGTTAAATGACTGTAAACACTGGGCATTTAGAAATAAAAGTCAAGGGTATCAGTGACATCTTAAAAACTAACACCTGATATTAAAGTAGGTAGGGTCCTAATAACAAATTCTCCACATTGTCATGAATGACTGCAGAGGTGACACATATAGCTGTAGATGACCAATATAAGTGGAATATTCTTGACAGTGGGATGTGGTGTAAAACACCAATCAATCGATAAATCAATCAATTATTCAAACAATCAATCAATCAATTTACTTCATCATTACTGTATAATTTATTTATTTATTTATTTATTTATTTATTTATTTATTTATTTATTTATTTATTTATTTATTTATAGGGCTTTGTACAAGTTATCCTATACAGAATGGCTAACATAGAGGACTATAATCCAGATAAATTTATATTGTGGTAAGTTTTATTACTTCCCCTGAACAAGTTCAAGGTCATTCAGAGCTAACCATAAATCAGAATTGTTTTACCTGTTGTAATTTTCTTCAGATTTGAGCACAATTTAAAATGAAACTCTTTGTAAGGGAAATTTTGGTGATTTTAATTCTTTTAAATATTATAGAGAGTAAATCACCAAAACACCCCAAAAATCTTCAATCCTAAACTCCAAAACACCCCAAAAATCTTCTATCCTTAACTCCAAAACACCCCAAAAATCTTCCATCCTAAACTCTAAAACACCCCAAAAATCTTCTATCCTAAACTCCAAAACACCCCAAAATCTTCTATCCTAAACTTCAAAACACCCCAAAAATCTTCTATCCTAAACTCCAAAACACCCCAAAAATTGCCCATGATTTCCAGATTTAATTGAAATGACCTTTTACTTAGCCCTTTTGTACAGTCAATGAACTCTCTGCTATTATAATAATATATGTTATTTATACTGTGGTACTGCTAAAGTGCAGTTAAAATTAAAATTGAAAGTTTAAGAGTAGTTGCCCTTCAGCAATTTATAATATCCATTACTGGTACTTGTTTAACTGAGAGTGGAGTGGAGGGGGGATAGGGCATTATAGTACAGTCAATAATTCATTATATAGATGTTAAGAATTCATGTTAGAGTACACAGTAAATACATTGTAATATATATACTGGTATATACATAACAACAATTACTACAGATTGATAATCCATTTATTGAATTTTAACTGATTTTACCAAGTTCTTTGACAAAACTCTTTAATATGTAAAATTATATAAGAAAGAGGCTTTACAACAATTACACCTTCAATGGATTAATGTGCCCTGTTTTATGGAAATTTTTACACTGCAGTCTCTCATTTATGGTAATTTTGTACTTCATTGGTACAAAATGTACTTAAACAAGGACTATAGGTAAGAACATGTTCCCAAATATTCAGTCTACTGATAATATGTTGATCATCATGAATTTATTTCCTGTATTTAGATTTACTGTTGTGTTGGTCAGGTTAAATAGAGAGGTATATTTACTGTTGTGTTGGTCAGGTAGAGAGGTAGTCTTGTTATCAGGACTAGGTTTTGTGTCCAGTTAAATGGTCTTTCCATACATGAGCAGTCCAAGTGTGTGTCTATGAGCAGTCCCAGTGTGTCTATAAGCAGGCCGAGTGTGTGTCTATGAGCAGTCCTAGTGTGTCTATGAGCAGTCCCAGTGTGTCTATGAGCAGGCCGAGTGTGTGTCTATGAACAGGCCCAGTGTGTGTCTGTGAGCAGTCCCAGTGTGTCTGTGAGCAGTCCCAGTGTGTCTATGAGCAGGCCGAGTGTGTCTATGAGCAGGCCGAGTATGGAGTGTCTATGAGCAGTCCCAGTGTGCCTATGAGCAGCCCCAGTGTGTCTGTGAGCAGTCCCAGTGTGTCTATGAGCAGGCCGAGTGTTTCTATGAGCAGGCCGAGTATGGAGTGTCTATGAGCAGTCCCAGTGTGCCTATGAGCAGCCCCAGTGTGTCTGTGAGCAGTCCCAGTGTGTCTATGAGCAGGCCGAGTGTGTCTATGAGCAGGCCGAGTATGGAGTGTCTATGAGCAGTCCCAGTGTGCCTATGAGCAGCCCCAGTGTGTCTGTGAGCAGTCCCAGTGTGTCTGTGAGCAGTCCCAGTGTGTCTATGAGCAGGCCGAGTGTGTCTATGAGCAGGCCGAGTATGGAGTGTCTATGAGCAGTCCCAGTGTGCCTATGAGCAGCCCCAGTGTGTCTGTGAGCAGTCCCAGTGTGTCTATGAGCAGGCCGAGTGTGTCTATGAGCAGGCCGAGTATGGAGTGTCTATGAGCAGTCCCAGTGTGCCTATGAGCAGCCCCAGTGTGTCTGTGAGCAGTCCCAGTGTGTCTATGAGCAGTCCCAGTGTGTCTATGAGCAGTCCCAGTGTGTCTATGAGCAGGCTGAGTGTGTGTCTATGAGCAGGCAGAGTATGGATATGAGTTGTCACAGTGTGTCTATTAGCAGCCCCAGTGTGTCTATGAGCAGTCCCAGTGTGTCTGTGAGCAGTCCCAGTGTGTCTTTGAGCAGGCCGAGTGTGTCTATGAGCAGGCCGAGTATGGAGTGTCTATGAGCAGTCCCAGTGTGCCTATGAGCAGCCCCAGTGTGTCTGTGAGCAGTCCCAGTGTGTCTATGAGCAGGCCGAGTGTGTCTATGAGCAGGCCGAGTATGGAGTGTCTATGAGCAGTCCCAGTGTGCCTATGAGCAGCCCCAGTGTGTCTGTGAGCAGTCCCAGTGTGTCTGTGAGCAGTCCCAGTGTGTCTATGAGCAGGCCGAGTGTGTCTATGAGCAGGCCGAGTATGGAGTGTCTATGAGCAGTCCCAGTGTGCCTATGAGCAGCCCCAGTGTGTCTGTGAGCAGTCCCAGTGTGTCTATGAGCAGGCCGAGTGTGTCTATGAGCAGGCCGAGTATGGAGTGTCTATGAGCAGTCCCAGTGTGCCTATGAGCAGCCCCAGTGTGTCTGTGAGCAGTCCCAGTGTGTCTATGAGCAGTCCCAGTGTGTCTATGAGCAGTCCCAGTGTGTCTATGAGCAGGCTGAGTGTGTGTCTATGAGCAGGCAGAGTATGGATATGAGTTGTCACAGTGTGTCTATTAGCAGCCCCAGTGTGTCTATGAGCAGTCCCAGTGTGTCTGTGAGCAGTCCCAGTGTGTCTATGAGCAGGCCGAGTGTGTCTATGAGCAGGCCAAGTATGGAGTGTCTATGAGCAGTCCCAGTGTGCCTATGAGCAGCCCAGTGTATCTGTGAGCAGTCCCAGTGTGTCTATGAGCAGGCCGAGTGTGTCTATGAGCAGGCCGAGTATAGATATGAGTTGTCACAGTATGACTGAAGTTGTTTTAGCTCAGATGAATTTATGTCATTATGTCTGGAGTTTTGTAACAGTTATATCTAGTATATCTATCTTGTTTCTTCTTTTTGGTTTTAATTTAGCCGCAAGAGTCAGGTTTTTATTTTATTTAACTGCGATATCAGTTGTTATTAAAACAGAGACAGTAAAGTCATAATCCTATATAAATTACTGTAAAACATATATAGTAACATCTGGTCCAGATGTAAACAACTTAACTATATATTACATCTAATAATCATGTCTAGATATAATACAAGAAAGTATAAATGTCGGTGGCTGATAATGATCTCAATGTCCTACCTACTTACCTGTATGTGAGAGGTCATGGGTTCCAATCCTGACCCGGGTCTGACCAAGATTTGAAAATTAGGTAGTGTTGACTGTTCTTCACTATTTTGAAATGAAAGTCAAAGTCCTTTCCTAAGATACCTTTAAAACTAATGCCTCATGTCATAGCAGCCTTGAATGTGAAAGAACCCTCAAAACTAATGCCTCATGTCATAGCAGCCTTGAATGTGAAAGAACCCTCAAAACTAATGCCTCATGTCATAGCAGCCTTGAATGTGAAAGAACCCTCAAAACTAATGCCTCATGTCATAGCAGCCTTGAATGTGAAAGAACCCTCAAAACCAATGCCTCATGTCATAGCAGCCTTGAATGTGAAAGAACCCTCAAAACTAATGCCTCATGTCATAGCAGCCTTGAATGTGAAAGAACCCTCAAAACTAATGCCTCATGTCATAGCAGCCTTGAATGTGAAAGAACCCTCAAAACTAATGCCTCATGTCATAGCAGCCTTGAATGTGAAAGAACCCTCAAAACTAATGCCGCATGTCATAGCAGCCTTGAATGTGAAAGAACCCTCAAAACTAATGCCGCATGTCATAGCAGCCTTGAATGTGAAAGAACCCTCAAAACTAATGCCTCATGTCATAGCAGCCTTGAATGTGAAAGAACCCTCAAAACTAATGCCTCATGTCATAGCAGCCTTGAATGTGAAAGAACCCTCAAAACTAATGCCTCATGTCATAGCAGCCTTGAATGTGAAAGAACCCTCAAAACTAATGCCTCATGTCATAGCAGCCTTGAATGTGAAAGAACCCTCAAAACTAATGCCTCATGTCATAGCAGCCTTGAATGTGAAAGAACCCTCAAAACTAATGCCTCATGTCATAGCAGCCTTGAATGTGAAAGAACCCTCAAAACTAATGCCTCATGTCATAGCAGCCTTGAATGTGAAAGAACCCTCAAAACTAATGCCTCATGTCATAGCAGCCTTGAATGTGAAAGAACCCTCAAAACTAATGCCTCATGTCATAGCAGCCTTGAATGTGAAAGAACCCTCAAAACTAATGCCTCATGTCATAGCAGCCTTGAATGTGAAAGAACCCTCAAAACTAATGCCTCATGTCATAGCAGCCTTGAATGTGAAAGAACCCTCAAAACCAATGCCTCATGTCATAGCAGCCTTGAATGTGAAAGAACCCTCAAAACCAATGCCTCATGTCATAGCAGCCTTGAATGTGAAAGAACCCTCAAAACCAATGCCTCATGTCATAGCAGCCTTGAATGTGAAAGAACCCTCAAAACCAATGCCTCATGTCATAGCAGCCTTGAATGTGAAAGAACCCTCAAAACTAATGCCTCATGTCATAGCAGCCTTGAATGTGAAAGAACCCTCAAAACTAATGCCTCATGTCATAGCAGCCTTGAATGTGAAAGAGCACTCATTTCACAATGACCTGAGCGCTCTGCAAAGGTCAAAATTTCTGTCACTTTAACAATAGCTAGTGACGTCTTGATATAAGTGAAAAATTCTCAACTGAGATGTAAATTTTTAATCCCCAATTCAATCAATCAATCAATCAGCCTACTAACTTACACCTTTTTCACAGCATTATCAATGATGTAAGATCTTTTTACCCAGGTCATGGCAATGGCTACAAAATTATAAACTTCCTTTAGAAAATATATTAGTCTTGTTGTATTGCGTTCACAACAGTGAAAGCGTACATTGCTATCGCTTTCTGCCAAAATCGGGCTTCTTTACTATAAAATAGTATGAAATAGTATGCATCGGAAATGGTGTGCCTGGTAAATGAACGTGAAAGGAATATATCTGTTTTATCGTGAGATATGTATTCTGATATGGTGATGCATTTGGTTACATATGCACGTTTGGAAGAAATTTTTGGAATATATTTCGGAATCTAGTAACATTATTGCAGTGGGATGCATCCAATAATTTGTGCAGTCTGGCAAAATGATCTCTTAGAATACAATAAAAAGTAGTCCGGGAAGTTTGCATTCTAGGATGTAAAATCATAACTTTTAATGAAATAAACAACACTGACAGGTGAATTTAACCAATTTATGAAATCTGCGGTAATTTAAATTTATTTTGAAGGGTATAATAATGTATTTTGGTGTTGTGGAATTCTGTCACATTTTAAAGCTGATTTATCGATTATATTTCACTTTCGTGAAAGGGAGATAAATTGTACAGTGCCGTAGTATACAAACTGAGCCATGACATGGAATACAAATGTGGATTTTAAATACTTCACGGATTTGGAAGTGAAATTAACATGAAACAGGAATATTGTGAGTGATAATCAGCAGTTTATTAAAACCAGACTAAACAGCAAATGATACAGTTACATACAACCTCTAGAATGAACCCCCTCATAGTGGCGGTCAGATCTGCAAAAACTCAACTTTCTCTTTATCCAAAATGATAAACAACAATCAGGTACAATTTATAAAACTTTATTAAATTTTAATTACTGATCATCTTTTCCATATATTTATGGAATTATTATTTTATTCCATTTTTTACTTAGCAATACATGGTTTGGAACACATTGTTTCTTTTTCAAAAACGCTATTTGTCTGACTATGCATCGATGGACCCCCCCCCCCTTTGTATACTGAGTGTTGTACATACACACTGTGTATATAATATGTATTTATCAGTTTGAGGGGGGTATATAGGAATCACCATGTCTGTCTGTCTGTCCGTCTGTGTAAAATCGTGTCCGGATCATATTTCATAACTGCTTTGGATGACTGTCCTAAAACTTCAGATGAATACTCTTCATGGTCTAAAGGTGTGTTATGACCTTGAACTAAAGTTATATCGGAAAGGTCAAGGTCACCGGAAAACATTGAATGTTGGTAGTGGGTATTGAGCTCTCCAGAGAAAGTTCTAGTTTTTATAATTGAAAACTCTATTTAGTTTTATATTAATTTAGTTTAACATATTGTAGCTGAGAATAGTTGTAATAATGTTCACTCCTCATTTACCATATATACATAACCATTACCAAATTAGAAAACCTCTGGATTGTATATGTACATTTTGGTTATTTTCTCTGATGCTTTGACTATGTCTTCTAACCACTTCTCTGACTTCTCTGTCTGTCTAAAACTGAAGCCAATAAAGCTTATTTAATTTCCTGATTTTTCTTCTACCTAGCTGGTACACATATTTGGATTTAATGTATGACTTAATATTAAAAGCTATTCCATCAGTTGATGATTTATGTAATACAATGACCAGGTTCTAAGCCTTAAACATCTGAGCCAAATAAGATATTCTATAAATTTATTTTAAATTTAAAATATATATTTTTCAGTAAATTTTGATTTACATCCAGTTGAGTGTTGCAAGCTGTGTTTAGCTGCTCTTGTTATCAAAATATTATCCTGTAGAATCTTTGTTAAACCATGCTCTTCACTGAAAAAAATCTTATTTTGGCATTTGATGTGTAGGTGTCTGGTGGCATACTGGTGTAAAGTGCTAGCTTATATGTGGGTGTCTGGTGGCATACTGGTGTAAAGTGCTAGCTTATATGTGGGTGTCTGGTGGCATACTGGTGTAAAGTGCTAGCTTATTTGTGGGTGTCTGGTGGCATACTGGTGTAAAGTGCTAGCGTATTTGTGGGTGTCTGGTGGCAGACTGGTGTAAAGTGCTAGCTTATTTGTGGGTGTCTGGTGGCATACTGGTGTAAAGTGCTAGCGTATTTGTGGGTGTCTGGTGGCAGACTGGTGTAAAGTGCTAGCTTATTTGTGGGTGTCTGGTGGCAGACTGGTGTAAAGTGCTAGCTTATATGTAGGTGTCTGGTGGCATACTGGTGTAAAGTGCTAGCTTATATGTAGGTGTCTGGTGGCATACTGGTGTAAAGTGCTAGCTTATATGTAGGTGTCTGGTGGCAGACTGGTGTAAAGTGCTAGCGTATTTGTGGGTGTCTGGTGGCAGACTGGTGTAAAGTGCTAGCTTATATGTAGGTGTCTGGTGGCAGACTGGTGTAAAGTGCTAGCTTATTTGTGGGTGTCTGGTGGCAGACTGGTGTAAAGTGCTAGCTTATATGTAGGTGTCTGGTGGCATACTGGTGTAAAGTGCTAGCTTATTTGTAGGTGTCTGGTGGCAGACTGGTGTAAAGTGCTAGCTTATATGTAGGTGTCTGGTGGCAGACTGGTGTAAAGTGCTAGCTTATATGTAGGTGTCTGGTGGCAGACTGGTGTAAAGTGCTAGCTTATATGTAGGTGTCTGGTGGCATACTGGTGTAAAGTGCTAGCTTATTTGTGGGTGTCTGGTGGCATACTGGTGTAAAGTGCTAGCTTATATGTAGGTGTCTGGTGGCAGACTGGTGTAAAGTGCTAGCTTATTGTGGGTGTCTGGTGGCATACTGGTGTAAAGTGCTAGCTTATTTGTGGGTGTCTGGTGGCAGACTGGTGTAAAGTGCTAGCTTATATGTGGGTGTCTGGTGGCAAACTGGTGTAAAGTGCTAGCTTATATGTAGGTGTCTGGTGGCATACTGGTGTAAAGTGCTAGCTTATATGTAGGTGTCTGGTGGCAAACTGGTGTAAAGTGCTAGCTTATATGTAGGTGTCTGGTGGCATACTGGTGTAAAGTGCTAGCTTATATGTAGGTGTCTGGTGGCAGACTGGTGTAAAGTGCTAGCTTATATGTAGGTGTCTGGTGGCATACTGGTGTAAAGTGCTAGCTTATATGTAGGTGTCTGGTGGCAGACTGGTGTAAAGTGCTAGCTTATATGTAGGTGTCTGGTGGCATACTGGTGTAAAGTGCTAGCTTATATGTAGGTGTCTGGTGGCATACTGGTGTAAAGTGCTAGCTTATATGTAGGTGTCTGGTGGCATACTGGTGTAAAGTGCTAGCTTATATGTAGGTGTCTGGTGGCATACTGGTGTAAAGTGCTAGCTTATATGTAGGTGTCTGGTGGCATACTGGTGTAAAGTGCTAGCTTATTTGTGGGTGTCTGGTGGCAGACTTGTGTAAAGTGCTAGCTTATATGTAGGTGTCTGGTGGCAGACTGGTGTAAAGTGCTAGCTTATATGTAGGTGTCTGGTGGCAGACTGGTGTAAAGTGCTAGCTTATATGTAGGTGTCTGGTGGCATACTGGTGTAAAGTGCTAGCTTATATGTAGGTGTCTGGTGGCAGACTGGTGTAAAGTGCTAGCTTATATGTAGGTGTCTGGTGGCATACTGGTGTAAAGTGCTAGCTTATTTGTGGGTGTCTGGTGGCAGACTTGTGTAAAGTGCTAGCTTATATGTAGGTGTCTGGTGGCAGACTGGTGTAAAGTGCTAGCTTATATGTAGGTGTCTGGTGGCATACTGGTGTAAAGTGCTAGCTTATATGTAGGTGTCTGGTGGCATACTGGTGTAAAGTGCTAGCTTATATGTAGGTGTCTGGTGGCAGACTGGTGTAAAGTGCTAGCTTATATGTAGGTGTCTGGTGGCATACTGGTGTAAAGTGCTAGCTTATATGTGGGTGTCTGGTGGCAGACTGGTGTAAAGTGCTAGCTTATATGTAGGTGTCTGGTGGCAGACTGGTGTAAAGTGCTAGCTTATTTGTGGGTGTCTGGTGGCAGACTGGTGTAAAGTGCTAGCTTATATGTAGGTGTCTGGTGGCATACTGGTGTAAAGTGCTAGCTTATATGTAGGTGTCTGGTGGCAGACTGGTGTAAAGTGCTAGCTTATATGTAGGTGTCTGGTGGCATACTGGTGTAAAGTGCTAGCTTATTTGTGGTGTCTGGTGGCAGACTTGTGTAAAGTGCTAGCTTATATGTAGGTGTCTGGTGGCAGACTGGTGTAAAGTGCTAGCTTATATGTAGGTGTCTGGTGGCAGACTGGTGTAAAGTGCTAGCTTATTTGTGGGTGTCTGGTGGCATACTGGTGTAAAGTGCTAGCTTATATGTAGGTGTCTGGTGGCAGACTGGTGTAAAGTGCTAGCTTATTTGTGGGTGTCTGGTGGCAGACTGGTGTAAAGTGCTAGCTTATATGTAGGTGTCTTGTGGCAGACTGGTGTAAAGTGCTAGCTTATTTGTGGGTGTCTGGTGGCAGACTGGTGTAAAGTGCTAGCTTATATGTAGGTGTCTGGTGGCAGACTGGTGTAAAGTGCTAGCTTATTTGTGGGTGTCTGGTGGCAAACTGGTGTAAAGTGCTAGCTTATTTCGTGGGTGTCTGGTGGCAGACTGGTGTAAAGTGCTAGCTTATATGTAGGTGTCTGGTGGCAGACTGGTGTAAAGTGCTAGCTTATTTGTGGGTGTCTGGTGGCATACTGGTGTAAAGTGCTAGCTTATTTGTGGGTGTCTGGTGGCAGACTGGTGTAAAGTGCTAGCTTATATGTGGGTGTCTGGTGGCAAACTGGTGTAAAGTGCTAGCTTATATGTAGGTGTCTGGTGGCATACTGGTGTAAAGTGCTAGCTTATATGTAGGTGTCTGGTGGCAAACTGGTGTAAAGTGCTAGCTTATATGTAGGTGTCTGGTGGCATACTGGTGTAAAGTGCTAGCTTATATGTAGGTGTCTGGTGGCAGACTGGTGTAAAGTGCTAGCTTATATGTAGGTGTCTGGTGGCATACTGGTGTAAAGTGCTAGCTTATATGTAGGTGTCTGGTGGCAGACTGGTGTAAAGTGCTAGCTTATATGTAGGTGTCTGGTGGCATACTGGTGTAAAGTGCTAGCTTATATGTAGGTGTCTGGTGGCAGACTGGTGTAAAGTGCTAGCTTATTTGTAGGTGTCTGGTGGCAGACTGGTGTAAAGTGCTAGCTTATTTGTGGGTGTCTGGTGGCAGACTGGTGTAAAGTGCTAGCTTATATGTAGGTGTCTGGTGGCAGACTGGTGTAAAGTGCTAGCTTATATGTAGGTGTCTGGTGGCAGACTGGTGTAAAGTGCTAGCTTATATGTAGGTGTCTGGTGGCATACTGGTGTAAAGTGCTAGCTTATATGTGGGTGTCTGGTGGCAGACTGGTGTAAAGTGCTAGCTTATATGTAGGTGTCTGGTGGCAGACTGGTGTAAAGTGCTAGCTTATATGTAGGTGTCTGGTGGCAGACTGGTGTAAAGTGCTAGCTTATTTGTAGGTGTCTGGTGGCAGACTGGTGTAAAGTGCTAGCTTATTTGTGGGTGTCTGGTGGCATACTGGTGTAAAGTGCTAGCTTATTTGTGGGTGTCTGGTGGCAGACTGGTGTAAAGTGTCACAGCACCTCTCACCAACTAGATTTGAATCTCACTGTGGGTAGATCCTATTGTGAGAAGTATTGTCAGTTCACTTGTCAAAGGTTGGTGGTTTTATCTAGTTTCCTTTATCTCTGAACTTACTGCCTAAATATAAGTGAAATAATCTTAACTAAGAACTCACAGCTTGACATAAGTGAAGAATCTTGACCTGGTCAGTGAAGAATCTTGACCTGGTCATCAAACACCATTACTTCACCCATTACTTCTAGGTTTCCACAAATTAGTAGCCATATCTCAAAAAATTGTGAAAATATAGTCCTTTTTAAAGTATTTTTTCACAAATTTGGTAAAATAGGTTATTTTTTCAAAGAATTTCTCATAAATTAGTAGCCAGTGGCGATTTTGGCTGTCAGGAATGGAAACATAGCTACTTACTGTTCTTACCAAGTATATGCTTTATTTGTTGTTTTTTAAAATTCCATATTATATATATTGTACATCATCACATGTATTTTGTACTGCCTGGGTATATATTGTACATCATCACATGTATTTTGTACTGCCTGGGTATATATTGTACATCATCACATGTATTTTGTACTGCCTGGGTATATATTGTACATCATCACATGTATTTTGTACTGCTTGGGTTTCACCTCATACCCTCCATCCTCATAAATGATGCCTCACAAGCTTGATTTACCTTCATTGTGTCACTACAAGTACTTGTTCTATTAATCCATAACTTGGTAAAATATATCTCTTTATTTCAAAGTAAATATATTTTCCTTAGCCATTGGAAAAATTTAAATTAACATTCATGTAAGATGAAAAGATATAATCTACAAAGGACATCTGTATATAAGGAGAATTATAATAAACGATACTACAATGTCAATTAATTCTTCATAACTGGACCAAGTTCGTGATATCAGAAAGAAAAACAAGAAGTGCTAGTGCTTCTTACACCAAAATGACCACGGGTAGACATACAGACAGACAGAGAGGTTTGAAGAATAGTTACCTGTAATTTACATCTTAGTTACAATGTAATTATACCTGGTAATCAAGGTATTGAATTTTACAATAATTAAGACTTGTGTTAAGTTATATGTATGTTTATATATGTGTTTATATATAGATATATATAGATATGTATATTGTAAACTTTTATTCATTCATTCAGCATCTTTAATATCATACACACCTATTTATTTTAATTACTTATGTATTATATATACACATGTAGTTATATATTACCAATCAATACTTTTGTTGTCAGTTGATATAAATGAAGAATGTACTCTTTTTAGTACACATTGATACATACCTGAGGCCTAGTTCACCTCCAGCCCAACACATAAACATGTGTATATAGGCACACACACACACACACACACACACACACACACACACACACACACACATGAAGCATGCTTGGTCTTTGTCAGATTTAAAGATCAATTTTATTTTGTAGTCTGAAAAATTATTCCAGTCCTGCAAAATAGATGAAACCCGCCATTAAGGTCAATTATATTTGACTGTTCCTTCTTAGTCCCTAAACATGTACCCCAGTCCTGTCAGGTAGTGTAAACCCACCATTAAGGTCAATTATATTTGACTGTTCCTTCTTAGTCCCTAAACATGTACCCCAGTCCTGTCAGGTAGTGTAAACCCACCATTAAGGTCAATTATATTTGACTGTTCCTTCTTAGTCCCTAAACATGTACCCCAGTCCTGTCAGGTAGTGTAAACCCACCATTAAGGTCAATTATATTTGACTGTTCCTTCTTAGTCCCTAAACATGTACCCCAGTCCTGTCAGGTAGTGTAAACCCACCATTAAGGTCAATTATATTTGACTGTTCCTTCTTAGTCCCTAAACATGTACCCCAGTCCTGTCAGGTAGTGTAAACCCACCATTAAGGTCAATTATATTTGACTGTTCCTACTTAGTCCCTAAACATGTACCCCAGTCCTGTCAGGTAGTGTAAACCCGCCATTAAGGTCAATTATATTTGACTGTTCCTTCTTAGTCCCTAAACATGTACCCCAGTCCTGTCAGGTAGTGTAAACCCACCATTAAGGTCAATTATATTTGACTGTTCCTACTTAGTCCCTAAACATGTACCCCAGTCCTGTCAGGTAGTGTAAACCCACCATTAAGGTCAATTATATTTGACTGTTCCTACTTAGTCCCTAAACATGTACCCCAGTCCTGTCAGGTAGTGTAAACCCGTCATTATATAGAATATCATTTTACTGGAGGAATTCTAGCAGAACATCCTATTGAATGGGACTCTTTTGTATTTGAAGGAAGCTTTTGTATAGTTGTATGAATGGGGTATTGAATAGCTTTAAGGGGATTGTGTAACTGGTCTTGTCAGACATGGTAAAGTAAAAAACTTGGTCTTTTATTGTTGTTATCAATAGGCCTGTTTTTATATAAACAAGTTCATATAAAATTAAACCTAGCTGATATTGTTAAATCTATACTTGATCTTGTTTATTGATGGTGGAAGTCATGTCTGTTATTAGAAACTCAGCGTTCCTCGTCCTCGTGGTGGTCCTGACTGAGTAATTAACAGTTAACAGTTAATTGTTGAACATTAATTAATCTCTGTGACATAACCAGCAGGGACAGTGTATTACAGAGTGATGATGTTGAAGATGTTGTACATCAAATTGTCACCCGTCAAGATTGTTACAAGGTAAAATAAATAAATAAATAAGTAAATTAGTTAATTAATTAATTAATTAATTAATTACATGAAAAGGGTTGTTAAAAGATAAAATAAATAAGTAAAGTAACAAATAAATAAATAGATAATTAATTGATAAATTAATAAATAAATAAAATAGATATAAAATACTTTTATTGGGTAAAGATTTTTACAAGGTGAAATAAATAAATAAATAAATAAACGAATAAACAAATAAATAAAGAAGGTAACAAATAAATGAATTAATAAATAAATAAATAGATATAAAATACTTTTATTGGGTAAAGATTGTTACAAGGTGAAATAAATAAATAAATTAACAAATAAATAAAGAAGGTAACAAATGAATGAATTAATAAATAGAATTAACATCTTTCATTGTGTAATAAGTATTTAATAAGATAAAAGTAAAAGTTCTGGTTTCATTGTAAACAGTCAAACCTGTCTATAACGTCCACCCAAGGGAACCAGTAAACAGTCAAACCTGTCTATAACGTCCACCCAAGGGAACCAGTAAACAGTCAAACCTGTCTATAACATCCACCCAAGGGAACCAGTAAAAGTTCTGGTTTGATTGTATATATGTGTTTTAGTTTAACCTCTTGTACCATCTCTGGTGGACTTTAACAGCGAATAAAGTTAAAGTTGAAGACAGGATAATGTTTTTGAAAAAAAGATATGTGAATGATAGACTAAATATTAAGTGTGGCAGTGCTTGTATTTAAAAAAAAGAAAGGAATCCATGTCAGGTTATGTGAAAAAAATAATATTTAAATACATGATTGTACACAATGTATTTAAGTGAAGAAAAATGAAAAACAACTAATTTGTTTTAGAGAATAATGACTTTAGTTTGTCGTTGAATTTTAAAGAAGATCAAATCATTGCTTGCATAAGAACAGTTCTGAATTTAAACCCTTATGTACCATTTAATGAACTTTCAAGTCATAAAAATGTTTAAAAGTTAATTTTTCTTGTAGATATAACAAAATTTGTCTTCAGCTCAGGTGAGCTTTTGCAATACTTTATTGATCTTCGTCTGTAGTGCATTGTCCATCATGTGTCCTGTGCCAGGGTGTGTTAAGTGTAACACTACATTTTAATCCTGTCTCCCTAAACTACCAGGCCGAATTTGATGAAACTTACTGACTATCATGCCTGAGTGAAGGGCTTTTAGATTTGCAAATCGAAGGAGTTATGTCCTCTCCTGGCCCCTGAAAAGGGGGGGGGGGGAGAAGTGGCAAAAAATCTTTTAAAAATCTTCTCCTCTTAACATATAGAGATATAGTTAAGAGATTTCATTTATAGCATACCCAGGATACCTAGTTTCAGATTTGTGGGAGTATTAGTCTCTCTCAGAAACAGTTCTAGTTGAGAAGTTATTTTCATAACAAAGGACTTGAAGAAAATTATGCAAAAAATATTTTAACTGTTATGAGAATTTTTAAAGTAGATCTATATATTTAATTAAATAAAATTACAAAATCTATGCTTAGCTTAATACCTTAGCTTCAAAACAGGTAAATAACTCATTTACTGTAATTATATTTTTAAAATCATAGAAGAAAGGTCACATTATTTTCCTGGTTTTAAAATTGAAAATTCTTTAATGATAAAGCAGTATTTTAACATAATGGTACATTAAACATACAACAATAAGTCACCTTAAAGTTTATGTAAACAGCCCAAATTTTATGAAATAAAAATCCTGTTTTTAACCAGTGAGGTTGGTCATGCAATATTAAACCAGAAAAGTAGCAGAGAAAGTAATACATGATGTAGCCAGCTTACTTTTTATTTTATCATGTATTATGTGGTTATTGAGGCTCAGATTGGGTATTAGGGGTAGGTCTGTAAATGGTACATGTATGAGGCTCAGATTGGGTATTAGGGGTAGGTCTGTAAATGGTACATGTATGAGGCTCAGATTGGGTATTAGGGGTAGGTCTGTAAATGGTACATGTATGAGGCTCAGATTGGGTATTAGGGGTAGGTCTGTAAATGGTACATGTATGAGGCTCAGATTGGGTATTAGGGGTAGGTCTGTAAATGGTACATGTATGAGGCTCAGATTGGGTATTAGGGGTAGGTCTGTAAATGGTACATGTATGAGGCTCAGATTGGGTATTAGGGGTAGGTCTGTAAATGGTACATGTATGAGGCTCAGATTGGGTATTAGGGGTAGGTCTGTTGGTACATATATAAGGCTCAGATTGGGTATTAGGGGTAGGTCTGTAAATGGTACATGTATGAGGCTCAGATTGGGTATTAGGGGTAGGTCTGTTGGTACATGTATGAGGCTCAGATTGGATATTAGGGGTAGGTCTGTTGGTACATGTATGAGGCTCAGATTGGGTATTAGGGATAGGTCTGTTGGTACATGAATGAGGCTCAGATTGGGTATTAGGGGTAGGTCTGTTGGTACATGTATGAGGCTCAGATTGGGTATTAGGGGTAGGTCTGTTGGTACATGTATGAGGCTCAGATTGGGTATTAGGGGTAGGTCTGTAAATGGTACATGTATGAGGCTCAGATTGGGTATTAGGGGTAGGTCTGTTGGTACATGTATGAGGCTCAGATTGGGTATTAGGGGTAGGTCTGTAAATGGTACATGTATGAGGCTCAGATTGGGTATTAGGGGTAGGTCTGTTGGTACATATATAAGGCTCAGATTGGGTATTAGGGGTAGGTCTGTAAATGGTACATGTATGAGGTTCAGATTGGGTATTAGGGGTAGGTCTGTTGGTACATGTATGAGGCTCAGATTGGATATTAGGAGTAGGTCTGTTGGTACATGTATGAGGCTCAGATTGGGTATTAGGGATAGGTCTGTTGGTACATGAATGAGGCTCAGATTGGGTATTAGGGGTAGGTCTGTTGGTACATGTATGAGGCTCAGATTGGGTATTAGGGGTATGTCTGTTGGTACATGTATGAGGCTTAGATTGGGTATTAGGGGTAGGTCTGTTGGTACATGTATTAGGCTCAGATTGGGTATTAGGGGTAGGTCTGTTGTTACATGTATGAGGCTCAGATTGGGTATTAGGGGTAGGTCTGTTGGTACATGTATGAGGCTTAGATTGGGTATTAAGGGTAGGTCTGCTGGTACATGTATGAGGCTCAGGTTGGGTATTAGGGATAAAAAGTAGTCCGAGAAGTTTGCGTCCTGCTATGTAAAATCATAACTTTTTATGAAATAAACAGCAATGGCAGGTGGATTTAATTAAGTCTTTATAAAATCTATGGTAATTTGAATTTATTTTGAAGAGTATGATAACGTATTTTGGTGTTGAGGTAATTGTGTCATATTTTAAAACTGTTTATCGATTAGATGTCACTTTCGTGAAAGGGAGATAAATCGTACAGTGTCGTGCAAGGCTCAACGATTGCAATTTTTTTCACTAGCCTCCTGGCTAGTAAACCCGAGATGTTTACTAGCCAGAGCAAAAATGTTACTCGCCACATATTTGTTTTATAAATACAATTTAACTGGGATTCAATTAGACTGAAAACATTTCCCATTATTGCTTAATTTTGAAGATGCAGGCACAGCAGATCGGCCCAATGTTTTTTAAAAAATATTTTTCATTCAGTTTACCTTTATTGTGGTATCAAACACAAAAAATGGCAGTGCATGTCCAAAATCAAAGCAAAAACTTTAAAAAACGGCAAATCAAGTTAAAAACACGTGAACTTAATTCAGGGGTGTGAGGCGAGTCGCTACAGGAATGTTAGCATTTCCTATCTAGCTATATACATCTGCCTCATGTAAAATTTAACAGCATATCGTTTAAACATACTTTTGCCGGTTTAAAACTGTTTTCCAGGCCAACTCGGGACCCGGCTTTCCGTCATCGCTTTAGTCAGTTTAGAGGATTACATTTGTTTTTACATCGAGTGATCACTGGCACCGAGTCGTAGACGAGGTCGTTTCTTCCTGGTCATTAATAACATTAGACTTCTCGAAGCTTCTGAATTTTTATTCGTACTCGTGGCTTGAAAAATAAATATATTTGCCGATTTTGTTTACAACTCATAGCGATGAAATTGACACTTGAAAACGTCATCACACAAACGCTTAACATCTTAACAGATTGGAGCTATATGATTTAAAGCGCTTTAAAGATTAAGCTTGATGAGAGTAATTTCGTTGTCGAAAACGGAAAGGAAAATCCGGATTTGACTTTCTACTTTATACTCGCACATGGGCGAGTGAATTTGACGTATCCACTCGAATTTACAAAAAATTACTCGCAAATGCGAGTGTTTTACTCGCATTGTAGAGCCCTGTCATGTGCAAATGAGCACATGTGGATTTTAAATACTTCACCGATTTGGAAGTAAAATTAACATGAAACGGGAATATTGTGAGCGATAATCAGCAGTTTATTAAAACCCAGACTTAACAGCAAATGACCCAGTTACATACAACCACTACAATGTACCCCTCATAGCGACGGTCGGGTCTGCAAAACTCTACTTTCTCTCTATCCGAAATGACAAAACTATCAGGTACGGCTTTATAAAACTTTATTAAATTTTTATTACTGATTGTCTTTTTCATATATTTATGAAATTAGTATTTTCTACCATTTTACTTAGCAATACATGGTTTGGGTACATTGTTTCTTTTTTTCAAAAAAACATCCCATATAAATATATGTCTCTGGTCAGACTATGCATAGATCAAACTTCCCCCCTTTCCCGGGGGGTCATTTTCGGTTATATTCTGTCTTTTCACAACACCATTTTCCCAACTATACCGTACAGCAGCACGGCAGTGCTATATCTTTTAGTTTACTGGTAATCATATAATACATTTAAAAAAATGGTATATGACACTATATTGTTATATATCATTTTTTTATGTATTTTTTTGATTTAATAAAAAAAAAAAATACATAAAAAATGATATATAACAGTATAGTGTCATATACCATATAGTGTGTATAACCTGGTTGTGTTTTGCCCTTAATGATTGGTCTGTTGGTAGATTCATAAGGTGGGTGTTTGAGGCCTGGTTTTGTTTTGCCCTTAATGATTGGTCTGTTGGTAGATTCATAAGGTGGGTGTTTTGAGGCTAAGATGAAATTTTACTGGTTTTACTAGCTTTATAGTGATATATTGACCACAAATAGTGAAATACTACAAACAGATGACCAAGGTATACATATGATTATTTAGTTTCATTAGGGACCACAAATGTTGGTTTTTAAGGCACATGTGGCTTAATGTTTGTATTAAGCATTAATTTAGTTTTATTCAGTAGACAATGACCACAGATATTGATTTTAAAGACACATATGACCTTATAACCTGGGTGTGCATATGATATATTTCATAGTTTTGTAGATTTTTAGATAAAGTTGTGACAGCTTTAAGTTTTCTATAAAGCAAGGTTATACTTTAATCATAATCTAATGACTTTTACATACTTATATCCTAGCCCAGAAGTACACAACAGGACAAGAGACAGCCCTTTTGGTAAATTTTAAAATAAACAACAAATGACCTCAAGTAGGCAGAAAGTATGCAAATATATGTATTGCAATACATATTCTCAATATGTAAAGTTAGTGATAGTAGGCAACAAACTGAATCCAAATCTAAACAAGTATCAGACAGGTTTTGTTACCATAGAAACCACAGAGGAAAAAATACAACCGTAAAGTTACAGAAGTAAGCACTTCATCTGTTATCCTTTATTGGTAAAGTTACAGAAGTAAGCACTTCATCTGTGATCCTTTATTTGTAAAGTTACAGAAGTAAGCACTTCATCTGTGATCCTTTATTTGTAAAGTTACAGAAGTAAGCACTTCATCTGTGATCCTTTATTTGTAAAGTTACAGAAGTAAGCACTTCATCTGTGATCCTTTATTTGTAAAGTTACAGAAGTAAGCACTTCATCTGTGATCCTTTATTTGTAAAGTTACAGAAGTAAGCACTTCATCTGTTATCCTTTATTTGTAAAGTTACACAAGTAAACACTTCATCTGTTATCCTTTATTTGTAAAGTTACAGAAGTAAGCACTTCATCTGTGATCCTTTATTTGTAAAGTTACAGAAGTAAGCACTTCATCTGTGATCCTTTATTTGTAAAGTTACAGAAGTAAGCACTTCATCTGTGATCCTTTATTTGTAAAGTTACAGAAGTAAGCACTTCATCTGTGATCCTTTATTTGTAAAGTTACAGAAGTAAGCACTTCATCTGTTATCCTTTATTTGTAAAGTTACACAAGTAAACACTTCATCTGTTATCCTTTATTTGTAAAGTTACAGAAGTAAGCACTTCATCTGTGATCCTTTATTTGTAAAGTTACAGAAGTAAGCACTTCATCTGTGATCCTTTATTTGTAAAGTTACAGAAGTAAGCACTTCATCTGTTATCCTTTATTTGTAAAGTTACAGAAGTAAGCACTTCATCTGTAATCCTTTATTTGTCTTGTGTATAACTTGGATGATATTAAGTAAAAACAGTTTTTAGCACAAAGAGCAAAAGAACCACTAGTACTGTCATACGTCAGCACCCAATATTTTACCCTTCCGGAGCCCCCAGCTCCACTTCCCTGGTGGAGTGAGTGAGTTATTGTTTAAAGCTGTATCAGCATTATTGCAGCTATTTGAGGCCCTTCCCGGTAGAAGTTAACGTGTTTAATCTAACTTTTTAGTTTCAAAGTTTTTACTTTGCTGCTGGATTGTGATTTGGACATGGATAAGTATGTTTGTTTTTGATAGAACCCCCCCTTTAAAATGAGGACTGCCAGGTGGCTCAGTTGTAGAATGTCTGCCTTGATAGTAGGATGTTGTGATTTGAAACCCAGGCTGGTCATACCTAAGACTTTCAATTTTGAGATACTGCTTCCTTGCCTGGTGCTGGGTATTAAGAGGAGAGAGTATTGACTGGTCCACTAACTGTCAGTATAACATTATCTTGGGGAGTGGTATGCTTGTATGTAGCATACAGACTCTGTGAGCTAGCTGATGTGATGTTAAACACCAACCAATTAAATCAATATAATGATGCATTGATACAGATGAGCTTTCTGGCATGACAGTTACACTTTCTGGTTTAACCATCATTTTTATCAAGATAATCTAGTTGTATATAAGAGGATTTTATGACACGTTTAAGGACACCATATTGAATGGTGATTTTTTTTATTTAATGTAAACATCCTGTTTAAAATTTATCTGCATTAGTTATATATTGACTTAAACTATAAACTTGATTTAATATTCATGTAAAGGTTGTTGAGGTCAAGGTCAAATGAAAAACGGAAATAAAGGTAACCTTAAAGTAAGATCATACCTGAGATATTTCTAAATAAGTGATTTATAACTGTTGTTAAATGCACTCATAAAACCAGTCTCTATACAATCTGTATTGATGAATCCTAGATGAATGAACAATAAATCTATTTTTATATCCAATATCTAGCTTTCCACAATTTTAAAATGATTAATAGTTAAATTTGTTAAATTTTTAAAAATATTATTCCTTTTTAAGGTATTTTTTATAATTTTGCTAAAATAGGTTACTTTTAAACAGAATTTTTTTTATAAATTAGAAGCAAATGGTAATTTTGGCTACCAGAAAAGGAAATGCAGCAATATTTATTATCTCCCATCTTTAGAAGAAAGAGGGGGATATTGAATTTGAGTTTCCGTCCATCTGTCTTTCCGTCTGACCGAGTTTCTTATCTGCCCAAATTCTCCAAAACTAAGAAGCTCTTTTTCATGAAACTTGATGCAAAGCCTCAATATTGATAGGAGATGTGCATATCATTAACCCGAGTTTGTTTGCTCATTTTCCTTTGAACCACTGCGGTAGTTCAGTTGGTAGAGTGCTTGCTCCGTAAGTGGGAGGTTGTGGGTTCGAACCTGACCGGGTCTGACCCAGTGACTGTTTCGCCAAGCACTCCGCATTATGAAATGAAAGTCACGGTTCTTTCGGATTGGAACTAATTAAAATAAACGAGGTCCCATGTCACGGTAGGCTTGGCACGCTAAAGAACCCTGCTGTATAATGCCATCAGGGCAATGCACAGGCAAAATTTCTGCACATTCGCCTATAGCTGGCAATGTCTCAATATAAGTGAAATATTCTTGACTGGGACGTTAAACACCATTACTCAACTCAACTCAACTCATTTTCCTTTGAGTTATTGCTCTTTGAACATAAGTCACATAGCGTTGGATCCTAATTCACTGAATTTATTTATTCTACATTAAAGGCCTGGTCAGATGTTGACCAAAATAAGGACTTGATTTTATACTTTTTGACAAATCCCTATCTGGGTATTTGTATACAGGGATGGTCTTGTCATTATTGTTTTCTTTCTTATAGGGCACCTGTTTAGAAAATGTCTTTTGACTTGTTCATTTTGTGTTTGTTTTTTACTCTTTGCAGCCATTGTTGATTATATTCCTGTCATGACCAATTTTGTTTTATATAAATTTGAATCTAAAATGCATTTAAATAGGCTAGAAATGGACTTAATAGAAACTTTTCTGTTTAAAAAACTAAATTACCTTAAGAGTGTTCTTGTATTTATTATAGACCTTGGTATAATTGTCATCTAGAACTCCACGTGTCAGACCTTGAATCTCCAGTATAGTCCTGTAGACCTTGGTTCCCCTACATTCATCTTGTATACATACATTTATTGTTGAGCATTTTTAAGTCATTCATTTTCTGTACAATTAGATCCCTTGTTCATTTGTTTGGTTTTCTTAACAAAAATATCCTATCCATTGTAATCAAGAATAAATTGTTTCCTTTTATGTGTGGAATTTGGGCCTAAAAATTGGATATAAATATTCAACTGTTCCAAGGTTTGTTTGTATATAAATTCTCTATTCAATAATCAGTTTAATATACCACAAAGAAATTAAAGAAAAGCTATTTATAATGAGTAAGATCAATTAGAAGTCTTTTGAAGGAAGAAGAATAATAGATTTATTTAAAGAAGTTAACAGACTTGGATATGTAGTGGTATATTATGTAGGCCCAAAGATCTTAACTCTCCACACACACACATATATATATATGTATATATTAATATATTTAGGTGTTATCTCCCTTTCAAACGGGACCTCAGTAATTATGTAGGCCCAAAGATCTTAACACTTCACACTGTAATAACACTATATATATATATATATATATATATATATTTAGGTGTTATCTCCCTTTCAAACGGGACCTCAGTAATTATGTAGGCCCAAAGATCTTAACACTTTACACTGCAATAACACTATATATTAATATATATATATTTAGGTATTATCTCCCTTTCAAGCAAGACCTCATAATCATAATTCTAAAGCTCATGCATATAGACAACAGCACCTCTCACCATTTAGGTTCTGTTCCACTAAAGCACATGCGTATAGACAACAACAGCTCTCACCATTTAGGTTCTGTTCCACTAAAGCACATGCGTATAGACAACAACACCTCTCACCATTTAGGTTCTGTTCCACTAAAGCACACGCGTATAGACAACAACACCTCTCACCATTTAGGTTATGTTCCACTAAAGCACACGCGTATAGACAACAACACCTCTCACCATTTAGGTTCTGTTCCACTAAAGCACATGCATATAGACAACAACACCTCTCACCATTTAGGTTCTGTTCCACTAAAGCACATGCGTATAGACAACAACACCTCTCACCATTTAGGTTCTGTTCCACTAAAGCACATGCGTATAGACAACAACACCTCTCACCATTTAGTTTCTGTTCCACTAAAGCACATGCGTATAGACAACAACAGCTCTCACCATTTAGGTTCTGTTCCACTAAAGCACATGCGTATAGACAACAACAGCTCTCACCATTTAGGTTCTGTTCCACTAAAGCACATGCTTATAGACAACAACACCTCTCACCATTTAGGTTCTGTTCCACTAAAGCACATGCGTATAGACAACAACAGCTCTCACCATTTAGGTTCTGTTCCACTAAAGCACATGCGTATAGACAACAACACCTCTCACCATTTAGGTTCTGTTCCACTAAAGCACATGTGTATAGACAACAACACCTCTCACCATTTAGGTTCTGTTCCACTAAAGCACACGCGTATAGACAACAACACCTCTCACCATTTAGGTTCTGTTCCACTAAAGCACACGCGTATAGACAACAACACCTCTCACCATTTAGGTTCTGTTCCACTAAAGCACACGCGTATAGACAACAACACCTCTCACCATTTAGGTTCTGTTCCACTAAAGCACATGCGTATAGACAACAACACCTCTCACCATTTAGGTTCTTTTTTCACTCGGAGCAAAAATGTTTGTCAGTTTACTTGACAAAGGTCAATGCTTTTCTCTGAGCACTCCGGTTTTTCCTACATTGATGCCTGATTGCCTCTATATAAGTCAGAAAATCTTGGCTGGAGATTATAACTCCATTGTATGACTCTACTCTCCCCACTCTTTTAAATTTTAACTTGAGTTTTAATATAGATACATGTCCATCTGTCTACTCTATCAGTTCCCTTTCTGTCTGCCCTGTCCATCTGTCTACTCTATCAGTTCCCCTTTCTGTCTGCCCTGTCCATCTGTCTACTCTATCGGTTCCCCTTTCTGTTGCCCTGTCCATCTGTCTACTCTATCAGTTCCCTTTCTGTCTGCCCTGTTCATCTGTCTACTCTATCAGTTCCCTTTCTGTCTGCCCTGTCCATCTGTCTACTCTATCAGTTCCCCTTTCTGTCTGCCCTGTTCATCTGTCTACTCAATCAGTTCCCCTTTCTGTCTGTCCTGTCATCTGTCTACTCTATCAGTTCCCCTTTCTGTCTGCCCTGTCATCTGTCTACTCTATCAGTTCCCCTTTCTGTCTGTCTGTCCATCTGTCTACTCTATCAGTTCCCCTTTCTGTCTGCCCTGTCCATCTGTCTACTCTATCAGTTCCCCTTTCTGTCTGCCCTGTCCATCTTTCTACTCTATCAGTTCCCCTTTCTGTCTGCCCTGTCCATCTGTCTACTCTATCAGTTCCCCTTTCTGTCTGCCCTGTCCATCTTCTACTCTATCAGTTCCCCTTTCTGTCTGCCCTGTCCATCTGTCTACTCTATCAGTTCCCTTTCTGTCTGCCCTGTCCATTGTCTACTCTATCAGTTCCCCTTTCTGTCTGCCCTGTCCATCTGTCTACTCTATCGTTCCCTTTCTGTCTGCCCTGTCCATCTGTCTACTCTATCCCTCTGCCCTTCTGTATCAGTTCTTCTGTCCTGCCCTGTCTATCTATCGTTAGTTCCTTTCTGTCTGCCCTGCTCCATCTGTCTACTCTATCAGTTCCCCTTTCTGTCTGCCCTGTCCATCTGTCTACTCTATCGGTTCCCCTTTCTGTCTGCCCTGTCCATCTGTCTACTCTATCAGTTCCCCTTTCTGTCTGCCCTGTCCATCTGTCTACTCTATCAGTTCCCCTTTCTGTCTGCCCTGTCCATCTGTCTACTCTATCGGTTCCCCTTTCTGTCTGCCCTGTCCATCTGTCTACTCTATCAGTTCCCCTTTCTGTCTGCCCTGTCCATCTGTCTACTCTATCAGTTCCCCTTTCTGTCTGCCCTGTCCATCTGTCTACTCTATCAGTTCCCCTTTCTGTCTGCCCTGTCCATCTGTCTACTCTATCAGTTCCCCTTTCTGTCTGTCCTGTCCATCTGTCTACTCTATCAGTTCCCCTTTCTGTCTGCCCTGTCCATCTGTCTACTCTATCAGTTCCCCTTTCTGTCTGTCCTGTCCATCTGTCTACTCTATCAGTTCCCCTTTCTGTCTGCCCTGTCCATCTGTCTACTCTATCAGTTCCCCTTTCTGTCTGCCCTGTCCATCTGTCTACTCTATCAGTTCCCCTTTCTGTCTGTCCTGTCCATCTGTCTACTCTATCAGTTCCCCTTTCTGTCTGAAAATCAGTCTGTCTGTCTGTCCTTGTATAACTTTCATGAATGGATTTGTCCAATCTTACAACAAAGTATACAAACATGAGTCAATGTATCCCATTTCAAGTTTTGGTTTGTAATGATGGTATTTGCTGGATTTATGTTTATAAACAAATACAATTGGCCTTACTGTGGGCATTATACAGAGTTGTCTTTCGTTATTAATCAATTAATTTTAATTGTTTTTGAGCTAAATCAAGGACCTTTAGCACACAGATATGTTTTTCATATGTTTCTATTTGTGGATTTCACACAGACAGACCTTGGACAATAGCTCTATACTAATCTATAAACTTGAACAGTTGATAACAAAAACAATCTGTACTACATTGTTAGACTGTGTATTGTCACTGTCACAATAGTTATTGTATTATCTAAACAATAAAATAAATAATACAATAACTGTTATTATCTATACCATAGATTAATTTGTTTTGTTGAAATTTTAAACCAACAAATTCAACAAGGCGGAAGTCGTTTGTGTAATGGTAACTTTGATTGAATGCCAAGTAAGGTCATTACACAAGGGAGATAATTTATTGGTAAAAGAATGAGTACTTCTTTTTGAAGGATAATTATGTTGAGTTTAAATTATGACAGATGTATTTAGTGTAAATAACATTGCTGTAAATCTAGATATTTTTTGTGTTGGTTTTTGTGAGTGGTGACAATTTATTATCGACTTCATGTATTTTCATGTTGTCAGGTGCAAATATAAGTTAAAATTTGTAACAAAAAATTCTAGTAATTTTGATCATGTTATTTTTACCTGTTGTTAATCTCACAAAAATAAAAAAAAAGTACAAAAACTTCATTTATTTACAGTGAACAAATCAACATCTAGTTTGAGAATCAGATCTTTTATTTTGATTTTTCTTGTATATTTTCAGGTTGTTGGTAGACATACTAAATCCCTAATGGGTCAATCTTTGTCTTCTATGGATGATGAGATTGGAAGGGCACTTAATGCTAAGGACATCAGAGATTTACGAGGAAAACCAGATCTATCTCAACAACAACAACAACAACAAAAAGGCAAAGAAAATGAAGGAATGTCAACAGACATCAGTAAATCAACAGATGGAACGAACAAAAATAATGAAACAACGTCGGAAAATACTGTGACGGCGGAAAATTCTAACAACAACAATCCTTCAATGAGAGATAAAATTGATAACTTAATAGAAGGCTATCTGTTAAGTGGAGAGTTTAATGTGAATGCTAAAACTACAAAAATAAAAAATCTGACTTCAAAATCATTACTGAAAATGCACGAAGAAACTGAACAAATGAATGAAAAACTTCGTGAACAGGCAGAAAGGGAGAGAAATAAAAAAGACAATAATATAACTGAAACAATCACGGAAAGTCAGAGTGAAAACAAGGGGGAAGGACAGAATGATGATAAAGTTGATGAGTCTATGGCAACAGGCGAGTCGTTAGTGAAAGGCGAGTCTGTGGTGACGGTGAGTCTGTGGCAGCAAGTGAGTCTGTGGCAACAGGTGAGTCCGTAGTGACAGGGGGGTCAGTAGAGACAGGTGATGTCAAAGGAGCAAAAGTGAATGATTCTGTTAGTAACAAAAATGAAGGAGAAGAAGATGTAAAGGAAACTGATAAGGACAACACAGTGGTACTTATAGAAAGTAATGTAGATAATGGTGAAAATGTTAACAAAGTAAGCAAAGATGGAGAAATAGACGTAATGGACATTACTGAGTCTCAAAATGAGAAAGTTAATAATTCTGAAACTCTTACAGAGGAACAGAAACAAAGTGCTGAAACAACTGAAAATAATAATAAAAACATTGATACCCCCATAGATAACTCACATGACAAGTCATGTGATAATAATGATTCATCGGATGATTTTGTTCCATTAATTCCTAGTCAAAAGAAAAGTACAACGACCTTTCAGACTTTGATAGATAGAGTTTTAGATAGTTCTCTAAACTGTAAAAGTCCTCCGTTGGACAAAACCAATATTTTAGAAGTGTATGATAAAAGTAGTTTATCCTGCAAATCTCTAAAAATTGGAAGCATAAGTGAACAGAAATCTGTGGAAATTGATTTAACTGTGGAGAAAAGTCCGGTGGCAAAAGTGAATAATGGTCGCAGGTCATCAGGTGCTAATAACGATGATATGAGTTTATCTAAGACCAAGGTAGTTTGTCTTAAAGATCATATAGAAAAAGTGTTAGAAAAAAGTTTTCAGAATCAGATGGGTCGGAAAAATAATCAGGGATCTGATCAATCAAAGGCTGAAGATCAAATACCTAGACAAGAATTTAAGTTAGAAAATCGACTTTATAAGGTAGTAGGTCATGGTCAAGGTCATAGTAACCTTCAGACTAATGATAAGACATTTAATCCACAAGAATTAGTAGATAGTATGATTGACCAATCAAAAGTTATAAACAAACTGTTGTTGCCATCAGCAACCAACAATGAATCTCCATTGACTGGAGAATCAACATTAGCAAGTTTAGAAAGAACTGCTTCTATGAACTTTGAGAAAAATCCAATTCAATGTCCTTCAGAAGTAGCCAAAAATGATGATTATATGAGGAAATATGAGCAGAAAACAGAAAACATGGATAAATTGAGCAGTGATAGACAAAACATGGAGAAATTTAGTAGTGAAAAACAGACAGTTGTTAATCTTAGTCCAAATTCTAACTTATTAAGTATTCAGTATTCTACAAAAGTGAAATATTCTGGTGAACATAATCAGAATGTAGACAATTCTACATATAGAGATAGTTATCCTCCTCCTCCTCACCAACAACAAGCTAGTATGTACGAACCTAAAGTAAATCCAGATAATAAATCAAATTCTTCCCCACCTGGTGGGATGTACCATGGACGATCTCCAGGCAGTATGATATCACCAGGACAACGACAAACAGTCAGATCTGATAAGTCACCAACTATGTATAGAAATAATCAAGGTACCATGGGTAATATAAGTGCTGATAATCACGGTGCCAGTAATACTAGTGTACAACAAAATCAATCATCAGGGATGAAGACTGTTTACCCAGGTCACCATGGCAACATCAGCAATGTGCACAATGAATATGAATATCCCAGTAACATGAGACATGCTCACATAGGACAGGGGAGACCCAGGAGTATGAGTTTTGGTAATGAGATTCAACATCAGCACAGCAGTGTTAAAACTCCTTATGGCCATACTAGTTCTGTGGCAATGAATCAAGGGCATGATTTCCATGGTAACAATCGACATGATCAATATGGAAACAATAGACATGATTACCATGGTAACAATAGACATGACCACCATAGTAACAACAGGCATGATCACCATGGTAACAACAGACATGATCACCATAGTAACAGCAGACATGATCATGCAGGTCATGTGATTAACAAACATCATTCTAACACTGATCATCAGTCAGGTAGTCATGGTCAGACAATATCGGTGAGGGATTGTTCATGTGCCCCGTGTAACACTAACTCTCATTACAAGTCACATGGTCCTACAGATCATCATCAGACTAGAGACATACATCAGTCCAGTGCTTCATATCAGTATAAAGAAAGTGTTCCACAACAATATCCAAATATGTCACCACGGCGACAGTCAAACAGACAAACACCACATGGAGTAATCCAGGATAGTAAACATGGAGTAGAGGGAGGGGGAGGAGGAGAGGGTCCGTATACACCATCAGTTTCATCGGCCATGGCTCTGGGTCCCTCTCCTCCTAATCATTATTTTCAACAGAATCGACTGCAACTTCAACAATCACAGAATCAGTATAAAAGACCACAGCTTATTCCATCAAGCCCACCTATCCCATCATCCCGTGAATATAGCGCTAGAAACAATCAACAAGCAGTGATGCTTAGTTCAGGTAACATACACCCCGAGAGTCGAGGGAACATGCCACCTGGAGCAATGGTACGTCCCAATATTTCTATGATAAAATCAGGAATGGCACCACATTCTCCAAGCACTAAACCACATCATTCCCCGATAAGTCACCACACAGAGGATAGGATGGCTGGTTATCAAAACCCCAGAATTCACACACAACAGATGTCTCATAGTGATGAATCGTGGAACAAAATGAGAGACCAGTTCCAGAAGGACGTACACAAACAGGTCCAGAATGCTTTAAATCCAAGTACTGGAACCGCTGAAGCTGTTTTAGATCTGTCTGTCAAAAAACCACAACAGTCAGTTACCAAGCCACATTCAGAGGATGAGCCATTAGACCTAACTTGTAAAACTTCATCACCACCTTTTATGAAACAAAATTCTCTGCAGCAACAAACAAAAGGTTATTCAGAAGCAGGACCTACACATATACATCACTTAGAAAGCAGTGTTGATAAATTCTGTCAAAATGTACGGCCGTTAGAAGAACATTTTCATCGTAATGATAAGTTATCTGCTCAGTTTCAACATCGAATTCCATCTGAACATGGAAGTCCTAAACAGACATATCCATTACAGTTCAGAGCGCCAGGCTCGGTACAACCTCAGGCACATTCTAATACTGGAAAAATGTTATCACAAGTGATAAATACAAGTGGTCAAGAATCTGGTGGTTCTATTAGACCAATGCCACCACCACTAATGATGGTAGCTGGGTATGGCCCACCACATTCACAATCAGGGGTAAAGCTGGTCCATATCTGCCACCTGCACACTCGCAACCGAAACAACAACAGCAGCAACACAACACACAACAACATCCACAACACAGTATCACACAGACTCACCAGTTACAGTATCAGCAGCAGCAGGCTGTTGCTAGGCAACCATCACCACGTCAACTGTCTACAAGGCAACCATCTCCACAATTATCGCAGCAACAATATCAGCAAAATTCAATTCAAAAACGCCAGGAATCACCAGGTGTCAGTAATGATATAAGTAATCAGTCACGAACTTCTCAAAACGCTCAAATAACGTGTCTAAACATGAACCCATTCAAAATATAATAGGGATTCATTCTGCTAATGATATTCTGTATTTGATATGTCGACTTTGTGGACAAACTTATGGCAGCCCATATGGGTTTAGAAAACATTTTAGAAATCAGCATGGCTTTGAACCCCGAGCTGAACACACGATTGTACAAACAATATCAGCTACTAAAACTGCCATGCAGACTCCTCCAACATTACTGTACCAGGGAACGCAGGAAATAATGAAACCAAACAACGAAGAACAAAAACATGGCTCAGGACAGATGACCCCAGTGACACAGTCCGGGTCTGGGGGACATATTGAAGGTAAAACTCAGTCTTTTAATAATGTGCCATCTCAAAATGCAGATTCTGATTCACCACAAAGTATGATGATGGCAGTGAAACAAGGGATTGATCAATCTGTAAGCAATGCATTTAAAAACAGTAATAACATTCCTTCAAATACATTAAAAACAGATTTTGTGAAAAGTGAACCAGTTTCAGATTTAAGTAAAAATGACGATTGTGAAGAAATCAAGTTTTTAGAATGTCATGAATGTGGACAAACATTTCAACTAAATGACTTTGGTTCGTATAAACGACATTGTAGACAACATGGACAGACAAAAATGATCAATACATACTCTGATGTGAACAAACAAAACGAGATCACAGATGTAAAACATTCAAGTGAATCAGCAGATAAAGACAGTGGTGATGACTCCTTGTCGTGTATATGTAAATTCTGTAATATTCCGTTTGCTACAGTGAGTTTTCTGAACGATCATCTAAGTAAGGTCCATCCTGAAGAAGGTAAAGTACAAATCAAAACGGAATATCTTAAAACTGAGGTAGAAACGTTGGAGGTTAGATCTCATACTAGTGAAGTAGAATGTAGAAATGTGTTAAAATCTGAAGTTGATAGTTCAGAAAATCTCAATCAACTGGCTGTTAAAGTTCTTCCGTCGTCTGATGTACTCAAAATGCCAGCTGATCAGATGACTACAGCTGCTAGCCCTGATAGTTCTGAACAGGTGTTAGATTCTAAATGTAATATAGTGACAAGTCAGTCCAGTGAAGACGTTGATATGAAAGAAAATACTAGTGTTATATCGACTGAAGCCAGTGATACAAATACGGATAAAAATTTATCCATTGATGTAAAACATTCTGATGATCAGGATTCTAGGAATAGCATCGACGCTAAAAGTCCAGGAAATTTAAATAATTTACAACGACAATCAAGTGTAGATTCATCAACACATTCGGAAAACGCTGATACAGACAAATCATCTGATTCTACAAATATTCGATATTTTCACAAAAAATTCAAACGGAAAGGCAGTATTTCTGTTTCAAGTGAGGCAAGTAATTCCAAAATTCCCAAGTTGTCTGAAAACAGTGTAAGCCTTTCTAGTCCCTGTAGTGTTAAAAGTCCTAGTGCTAATTCCTCTATGAGTAATGACTCGGAGCTGTGTAATACACAGGATGGAAATCACAAGAAGTTTGATGATAGTGCTGATACAGACCTTGAAATGCCAGAATTACAACCCGGTGTAGACTTTACTGAAGTTGAAGATAATTCTAAACTGATGGTAAATCTTAAATGTTCTCCTACAGATGGAGTTATGATGAACAAATCTGAAGCTAGACATCAACTTCCATTTGTCTGGGATCGAATAACTCGAAGTCAGGCGGGAAAAAATATCAAACCTCCAACTTATCACTAATTTGAAATAATTATAATAACACCTTGTAAATCACATTTTCACATGAATAACTTATTTTCTTAATTCTTTAAAAGATATTTCTGAAATATATCACATTAAAAAAATTTGTTAGTTGTGAATTAAGAAGAAAAGTTTACATGAGAAAAAGTGATTTACATAAAAACCCAGTCAATCTGAAAATTAGAAAATTATAGAACCTCTCAACCCCCAAAATTAGAGATAATGTAGAACCTCCCAGCCCCAAAATTAGGGATTGCATACAACCTCATATCCCAATCTGTACTGTCTCAGAACCCCTTTACACCAAAATTTAACCAATCAAATGGTGGCAAGGAATCAAGGTTTTACTTTAAAAACACAGTAAATTGAGATATTTTCACATTTGTTTTATTTTTGTGTAAATTACAGTTTACATCAACTGTCACCTCATGGTGATGTGAAATAAAAATAGACCGTTAACTTGAAATGTCATTTACCTCAAAACTTAACTGATGTGAATATCTCCTTATTTACTGTGTTTGACTTTAAGAAAGATGATTTATTTAGAATGTACTTCTCTGGTTATGTTCATATTATTATGAAAGATTTCTTATCCCATTCTACCCTTAATCATAATGGACTGTTCTGTTTCTGATGTGAATATCTCCTGATTTACTTTGTTTGACTTTACAGTCAAACCTGTCTATAAAGACCACCCAGGGGAACCAGTGAAAGTAGTCTTTATGTGCATGTGGTCCTTATATACAGGTTCAAATATTATTAGTAAAGAGCAATTGAGATCAAAATTGACTGGCCCCCAAAGGTGTCCCTTATATAGAGGTAGTCTTTTAAAAGGCAGGTTTGACTGTAATTAAACAGAACAGAAAATTAAGGTGATTTATTTTGACTGTATTTAACTGATTCTCTTATATTTTGATATTATTATGAAAGATATAAAAAGAAATGTATCTATTCTATTTTACCCTAGATCATATTGGACTGTTCTGTTTCTTTTGATTTTGGCAAACCAAGTGAAAGAGTGAATGTTATTTCACAAAAATTTTCAGGTTGGAAAGTAGAAGACTTGTAGTTATATCCTACATTTGGTAGCTATGGGATATTGATGTCAACAAAATTATCTTTTCCGGAAGCACTACTGTTATACACCCTTCCAGAAATAGCCGGAAACTGGTTATCGCTCTTGATATGACGTCACATCGGGAAGGCTATCTATCGATCCCATCAGCATGTACAGTATATTAACGCAGTTCGAGTATCTGTTAGGTGTCATATGTAAGCTACAGGTGAGATGATAAACCGACAAAACTAATATTACTTTAAATAAATTACAAATTATGAATGGGCTAATTAAACAAATTTTATGATCATCCGAAATGACACTTAACATTGTAAAGGATTGTGTAGAATTTGTTGTAATTTCTTCAACAGAATAACAAGTTTTATTTTTACCAGAAAATTGCAATTTGTAAATGTTCAAATTTGAACAATATAAAATACATGTACGTATATTTATTAATATCTTGGGCCATTTAATTACCCTCAAGGACATTTGAAATTCATATTTTCATCCGACTGGAAATATTTTAATTTTTTTAATCAAATTACTACGAACGTTCACCTTCCACTTTTTATTATTAATTTTTATTTATTTTATAAAATCGGTATTTTCATAAAACTTATTACAAAATATTTATATAAATTAAACAATTCAGATACATAATTGATAGTCAAAATAATTTGAAAACTTAAATTTTCCTGTGATTACAAATTAGCGACATCTTAAAGTTGTATTTAAAAATCATTGTTCAACGGATTAAACTTTAATTAAAGAAAGATCCGTTATTGCTAAAAATGTTAAAGGTTCTGAAAATTTTTTTCAAAATTATTAATAAAAATATTTTAAAAAAAAATCAAGAAACAAAAAAAAAAAAAAAAAAAACAACATTGAAATTTTGGTTGTATGGTTAAAATTTCGATCAAATTTATATAAATAACAACTGATTCTAAGTAGAAATGATGGCATCCTTACCTATGTCGACTTAAAAAATAGGACTTTTAAATTGTTTCATTGATCCAATTTGCAATTAACAGGAAAATACAAGTACGCTTACCTCTCTAGATTATCTGATTACGAGATGAACAGACGACCAAGGCAAAACCTGATTATAATACACAGTGATAAATATCTTATTTATTCTCATGTAGTGTCGTATCACTGCTTTGGCTATATTATACTTATTTGTCAAAAAATCAAAAAGTATCATAAATGAAAATAAATAAATAACTTTTAATACTAATTATGCGATGTTTATTATTATCTATCATCTTTAAACTGTAACACAAATATGCTAAGTTTCAAAATGTCAGAAAAAATAATTATCCCATGACTCGTTATAAATTTTTCGGATAGATTATTTGTTCGTTTATATAATTACAGAGTTACAGAATACTTAAAATGCAATGTTTGTAGCTCTCTCTCTCTCTCTCTCTCTCTCTCTCTCTCTCTCTCGTTTAAATAATTCTACCGACTGAGAATCTTCCGAGATTAACGAAAAGCTTAGGCTACTTCTGACACACCTGGATTCATTCATGCATAAGCAAATTGTCCTTAGGTTGGACCGAAGCATTTTCTCTCCTGTAAATCAGGTAATCGAAATCAGTGCCCTAATTAGTTCCGAATGACTGCCCATGACTTGGTATAACAATATCAAATATGTCATGGAACAGTTATTATTATGTAACAATTAAAATGAATTTTTAAAATTTTTAATAAAAAAAACTTTTAATTTCAAATTATTTTTCAAGAAGTCATAGAATAAAATACCAGCAATATGTAATTAAAATTGAAATTTAATATTTAATTTTAAAACAATATTATATTGAGGGAAAATACAAAATGCTAGAATTTCTTTTTCATAATTCCCTGTATGACGTCACATTCTACTATCAATCCTAGCACTCCCGCCAGGTGTCGCGATTTATCGGAAGGGTGTATACTTGTGTTCCAAAGAAACAGATCTACAAAGAAATGCACAATTTTACAACTACATTTCTGGTTAATGTAATTGGATTTGTAATTCCAAATTTCAAAGCACTATCAGTGCTTTGATTAAAAAATATTGTAAATATAAGAATTGACTGTCCTTTGTTCCTGGTTTATTAAGTAATGAACCAGATTTTAAAAGCAACAAATTTAAAATGAACTGCTATCTGGTTTGCTAGTTTTAAAATCTGGTTCATTACTTGATGAACCAGGAAAAAAGATCAGTCAAGATGTGAAGGTCATTCACTTTATATGTTTGACAGATGTTCAGATTTTGTCATTCAGTAAGCACAATAGACCCATACACACAACCATTGTTGTAAAACATCTTCTTTGTTCATACACACAACCATTGTTGTAAAACATCTTCTTTGTAGTTATTTATATCTCAAACACAATACAAACAAGTGGCAGATGTTAGATCAAAGTTAGAATGATACAACACTGTAGATAAACAACAGTCATTTTCTAGTTCTGCATGCAGAGATCAAAGTTAGAATGATACAACACTTTAGATAAACAATAATCATTTCCTAGTTCTGCAGCTGTCCGGTCAGCCCGATACACGAATGTCCAAAAATCAAATGTTATAGTACCAAAGTAATAGAACAGTCCAAATTTAAGAAAAAGGTGTTAGGCTACATATATCTCATATTTGTAGTTCAAACATTTTCAGTAATTTTGAATTGATCGTCTTATCATTAGTTCCAATATTTTCGCCATGTTGTTCAACATAATTAACTATTATTAAAGTTGATAAAACCAGTACATACAAAAGAACAACAAAATTCTGCTCAGGTGATAAAACATTCAGTATCCATGATTTGCCTGTACAATGTAACAAATCAAAATGTTTATCTCTGCAGAACATGGTAACCATGGAAACAACAATATTTTCAGAAAAACAATAGTCTTTCAAATTTCTTATGATGAAAACAATGTTTAAATATGGTTATGTGTTGGTCTAAACAATATTTTTCTCTATTTCTCTTAACTTTTTATTCCCATGTATCCTCGACCGTCCGTGATTCAAGACTCTAATAGAAAACAAACTAAATTTGCTAACGCAACAAGAATTTGAGAGCTGAAAAATAGACAACTGATTTTTCTGGATAGTTTCACAGTAAATACCTAAATTTTGTCTTTAATGCATGAAATCGTCACTTGAGATGATACTCGCGTATTATAACTGAAAACAAAAAATGGCCTTGAATCTTAGGACGCTCTCGATTTTAGGACGGTCGATGATACCACTAGGTTTACAGATAGACAAACTTTCTCACACGATTGTCTGACTGAGTGGAATATTTAAACTTAGTTGATAAGAGGCACTGACATGTGAACACATGTTTAAGGCCACTCCCCCATCAACCATAGAATATTTAAACTTAGTTGATGAGAGGCACTGACATGTGAACACATGTTTAAGGCTACTCCCCCATCAACCATAGAATATTCAAACTTAGTTGATGAGAGGCACTGATATGTGAACACATGTTTAAGGCTACTCCCCCATCAACCATAGAATATTCAAACTTAGTTTATAAGAGGCACTGATATGTGAACACATGTTTAAGGCTACTCCCCCATCAACCATAGAATATTTAAACTTAGTTGATAAGAGGCACTGACATGTGAACACATGTTTAAGGCCACTCCCCCATCAACCATAGAATATTCAAACTTAGTTGATGAGAGGCACTGACATGTGAACACATGTTTAAGGCTACTCCCCCATCAACCATAGAATATTTAAACTTAGTTGATAAGAGGCACTGACATGTGAACACATGTTTAAGGCTACTCCCCCATCAACCATAGAATATTCAAACTTAGTTGATAAGAGGCACTGACATGTGAACACATGTTTAAGGCTACTCCCCCATCAACCATAGAATATTCAAACTTAGTTGATGAGAGGCACTGATATGTGAACACATGTTTAAGGCTACTCCCCCATCAACCATAGAATATTCAAACTTAGTTGATAAGAGGCACTGATATGTGAACACATGTTTAAGGCTACTCCCCCATCAACCATAGCATATATTCTTATTATATATAAGGTATCTACATGCTATTTTTCACTATCTAAATTCCCGAATACTTACACTGTTAAAAAGTCTTGTTTCATGTACAAAATCAGATTTTAAGCGGAAAGATGGGAAGAGATGTACTAAGTTCTGGAGGAAGGCTGTGGGTGAGAGGTTCTGAGGTCCTGGGAGAGGGTCAGAGGTTATGTATAAATGTTTATAATTATAATGCTGCTTATAAAGTGTGTATAATTGTTGTTGATCTTGTAAAGAGATATTACAGCTCAGTAGTTAGAAGTAGTAGTAGTAGTAGTAAAATAAATTATGGCAGCTCAATTATACTAGTTCATTTTAAAAATGAGCAAAAGTAAGATTGATAAATGTCATGTGACTTCTGTTTTTATCCATTGGTCATGTGACATCCCTTTTTATCCATTGGTCATGTGACGTCTATATTTAATCATTTATCATGTGATCTAAGTATATGTAATACAAATATAAATATTGCCTTGTTTCATCAAATACAACTCAACTGTTGATATTTAAGTCATTCAGGATCTGATGGCAGTGTTTACAACCAGTCATGTTTGAATATACGGCAGTGTTTACAACAAGTCATGTTTAAATATACGGCAGTGTTTACAACAAGTCATGTTTAAATATAAGGCAATGTTTACAAGTCATGTTTTAATACATGGCAGTGTTTACAAGTCATGTTTTAATACATGGCAGTGTTTACAAGTCATATTTTAATACATGGCAGTGTTTACAAGTCATATTTTAATACATGGCAGTGTTTACAAGTCATATTTTAATACGAGTGTTGTTTTAACAAATAAATAGTGAGAAACTTGATTATATACAGACACAATCATGCTTTTTAAAAGGCAAACAAGTTTGATCTGTCTGCTTAACCTATAATTTAGGGATATATGTATAGGGATCATACAGGTTTATGTTGTCTACATTATTAACTGTAGAGATCATACAGGTTTATGTTGTCTACATTATTAACTGTAGGGATCATACAGGTTTATGTTGTCTACATTATTAACTGTAGGGATCATACAGGTTTATGTTGTCTACATTATTAACTGTAGGGATCATACAGGTTTATGTTGTCTACATTATTAACTGTAGGGATCATACAGGTTTATGTTGTCTATGTTATTAACTGTAGGGATCATACAGGTTTATGTTGTCTACATTATTAACTGTAGGGATCATACAGGTTTATGTTGTCTACATTATTAACTGTAGGGATCATACAGGTTTATGTTGTCTACGTTATTAACTGTAGGGATCATACAGGTTTATGTTGTCTAGGTTATTAACTGTAGGGATCATACAGGTTTATGTTGTCTACGTTATTAACTGTAGGGATCATACAGGTTTATGTTGTCTACATTATTAACTGTGGATCCTACTACTTCTCATGTATTTGGTGTGTGATCCAGATTACAAAAGTTTAATAAATGTAACAACATACCCCTGCTGTATTATTATTTCTAATTAAAGGTGAACAGGTCAGCGTTGTTTGCCTATACCCCTTTTGTATTATTACAGTCAAGCCTGTCTATAAAGGACCCAAGGGAACCAGTAAAAGTGACCTTTATGGACAGGTGACCTATATATGCAGGTTCAAATAATATGTATCAAGGACAATTGGAATACAATTCTACAGGCCTTTAAAAGCGGGTGACCTTTATATAGAGGTTCAAATAATATGGATAAAGAACAATTGGAATATAATTCTACTGGACTTTAAAAGCGGGTAACCTTTATATAGAGGTGGCCTTTAAGACAGGTTGGACTGTATTCTTAATTAAAGGTAGTCTGGTCTATACCTATTTAGTTGGTTTAGATACATCTGTGTTGATAACACTATGCCATCAGATTGTGAATGACTTATAACCATGATATGGCCCAAGGGAGATTATTCTTGTGTTTTTATGTTCCATGTTGTCTACTTTATTTGTCATTAAAGTGGTATTGTAATTTGGCTTCAAAAGCTGCCATGTTATTTTTCCAACTTTTAAAATGCATAAGTAAAATAAATATAAACATTTAAATTTTAATTGTATGATTTCAGGATGGATCTCTCATGAAAAAATGTTCTGAATATCAACTGAATTTGTCTGAAAAACTCCTGAATTTTTAGCTCACCTGAGCCATAGGCTCAGATAAGCTATTGCCATCTATCTTCGTCCGTCATACATCGTCCGTTGTCCGTCGTGTGTAAACTTTTTTCACATTTTAATCAACTCCTCAAAAACTACAAAGCCAAATTAAATGGTATTTGGCAGTAATGATGTCTAGGTGAGGGGCTCTCAGATTTGCACAAATGAAAGGATTATGTCCTCTTGGGGCCCCATCATCTCCTCTGAACTTACAGGAGATATAGCTTTGATATTTCATGTAAAACATACTTGGGGTACCTAGTTTCAGATTTGCACAAATCGTAGCTGTAGGGGCCAAAATGGGAAAATGGCAAGATACTTGAGGGAAAATTGCTAAAATTAATGTATTTCTCAATATACAAATGTATCTTGAAAACTATAAACTTTTTGTATAGGAATATATATTGGAATATTGTAGGTATTGGCCTAAGAATCATTTTGATATATGAATGAAGGTCATAGGTTCAAAGGTCAAGGTAATAGATGCAAAGGAATACTTAAATGGTTATTTATCTCAAAAACTATCAACTTTTTGTATAGGCATGTATATTGGAATCTTGTAGGCATTGGAGTAAGATCATTTTGATGTATTAATGAAGGTCATAGGTTCACAGGTCAAGGTCACAGATGAAAACGGATACTGAAATGGTCATTATCTCAAAAACTATAAACTTTTTGTATAAGCATATATATTGGAATATTGTAGGTATTTGCACAACGATCATTTTGATATATGAATGAAAGTCATAAGTTCAAAAGTCAAGGTCACAGATGCAAATGAATACTGAAATGGTTCATTAACTCAAAAACTATAAACTGTTTATTAGAATATTGTAGGTATTGGCCTAATGAACATTTTGATGTATAGATGTTGAAGCTGTTTGAAATAATATATTGTAAATAGACTTAAGATATGTTATATGCATTCTTAGGATAGTTATAATTAATTACTGCTGAAAATTTGGACATTCTCTTTAATTAATGTCATTGACCATTGAACCTCTGCATGAGATATGTACTCTGCCTCAGGTGAGCATTAAGGCCCATGGGCTTTTTGTTTGAATTTTTTCTGAAAGTCATTTGAATTTATTCTGATTTTTTCTGGATTTTATCTGGATGTTTGTATTAAAACTGTAAAGTTTGTAAACAGAAGATACATATATAATCCTATAATTCATTTGATGTCAGAATTTTAATAATTTCATAATTGCAAATCAGTTCTGTTTTTGCAAGTTTAAAAAAAGCCTTTTTGATTATGTGAAACAAAAATCCACAAAAATTTATTCTAAACAGACTTTTAATGTTTATTTTGGAATTTCCACTGCATTGTTTTAAGGTTCTATAGTAGAATTTCTGGCTATGCCAGTTTTAACACTTATTGTCAAGGTCAACACATGCTTAGAGATAACCTTGATAGTAAGTTTGACCTTGATAGCAAGTTTGATTGTTTCTGCATATTTATCTTTCTGTGATGTTGTTGATTGATAGATTCAAACGTCCAGAGATAATATTTACAGAAATTCTTTATAATTGCACTCTTTTTCTCTATGTAATCAGAATGTTTACAGTTTACAATTAAATTGTGAATTGTAACCATATTTCTTCATTAAATCCAAAATAGATTTCACCAATCTACCATGTGTGTGATATCTTGTGATGTTTGTGAGAAATTATTGTTTTTACTAGATCATCTTGGAAGATGGTAGGAAAATAAAATACAGTAAAACAGAACATGATCTGCTTATTGTGCTGCTTATATTATTTGTAATCTATATGTATATCATGTGATGTGATGTCTATGTCATGTGATGTGATGTCTATATCATGTGATGTGATGTCTATGTCATGTCATGTGATATATACATATATGTGTGTGTATTTCATGTTGTGATAAGACAATGCTTGGCTTTTTTTGGTGCCTTACAGTTAAAGATAATGTTTTAATTTTTTACCTAAAAACTTACATTTTTGACTTGTAGTCAGAATATATATGTTTTAAGCCTTTTCTAATACTGGAAACAAAATTTTACTTACTACTATCACAAATTGTATTACAGAGGTTAAAGGTCATTGATCAAATCATTGTATTGTAACCATTACACAAATGTTTATGTTGGATTATGATGATTAGTTAATAAATTGAAATCCAGATGTCTAGGCAGGTAACACTGCTTCCAAATGTCTAGGCAGGTATACTGCTTCCAGATTTCTAGGCAGTTTTTACACTACTTTCAGATTTTTAAGCAGGTTACACTGCTTCCATATTTCTAGGCAGGTTACACTGCTTCCAGATGTCTAGGCAGTTTACACTGCTTCCAGATTTCTAGGCAGTTTACACTGCTTCCAGATTTTTAGGCAGGTTATACTGCTTCCAGTTGTCTAGGCAGTTTACACTGCTTCCAGATTTCTAGGCAGGTTATACTGCTTCTAGATGTCTAGGCAGTTTACACTGCTTCCAGATTTCTAGGCAGGTTACACTGCTTCCAGATGTCTAGGCAGGTTACACTGCTTCCAGATTTCTAGGCAGGTTACACTGCTTCCAGATTTCTAGACAGGTTACACTGCTTCTAGATTTCTAGGCAGGTTATACTGCTTCCAGTTGTCTAGGCAGTTTACACTGCTTCTAGATTTCTAGGCAGGTTATACTGCTTCCAGATGTCTAGGCAGGTTACACTGCTTCCAGATTTCTAGGCAGGTTATACTGCTTCCAGATGTCTAGGCAGGTTACACTGCTTCCAGATTTCTAGGCAGGTTACACTGCTTCCAGATTTCTAGGCAGGTTACACTGCTTCCAGATGTCTAGGCAGGTTATACTGCTTCCAGATTTTTAGGCAGGTTATACTGCTTCCAGTTGTCTAGGCAGTTTACACTGCTTCCAGATTTCTAGGCAGATTATACTGCTTCCAAATGTCTAGGCAGTTTACACTGCTTCCAGATTTCTAGGCAGGTTACACTGCTTCCAGATTTCTAGGCAGGTTATACTGCTTCCAGATTTTTAGGCAGGTTATACTGTTTCCAGTTGTCCAGGCAGTTTACACTGCTTCCAGATTTCTAGGCAGGTTACACTGCTTCCAGATGTCTAGGCAGTTTACACTGCTTCCAGATTTCTAGGCAGGTTACACTGCTTCCAGATTTCTAGGCAGGTTACACTGCTTCCAGATGTCTAGGCAGTTTACACTGCTTCCAGATCTCTAGGCAGGTTATACTGCTTCCAGATGTCTAGGCAGTTTACACTGCTTCCAGATTTTTAGGCAGGTTACACTGCTTCCAGATTTCTAGGCAGGTTATACTGCTTCCAGATTTTTAGGCAGGTTATACTGCTTCCAGATTTCTAGGCAGGTTACACTGCTTCCAGATTTCTAGGCAGGTTACACTGCTTCCAGATTTCTAGGCAGGTTATACTGCTTCCAGATTTTTAGGCAGGTTATACTGCTTCCAGTTGTCTAGGCAGTTTACACTGCTTCCAGATTTCTAGGCAGGTTACACTGCTTCCAGATGTCTAGGCAGTTTACACTGCTTCCAGATTTCTAGGCAGGTTACACTGCTTCCAGATTTCTAGGCAGGTTACACTGCTTCCAGATGTCTAGGCAGTTTACACTGCTTCCAGATCTCTAGGCAGGTTATACTGCTTCCAGATGTCTAGGCAGTTTACACTGCTTCCAGATTTTTAGGCAGGTTACACTGCTTCCAGATTTCTAGGCAGGTTATACTGCTTCCAGATTTTTAGGCAGGTTATACTGCTTCCAGATTTCTAGGCAGGTTATACTGCTTCCAGATTTCTAGGCAGGTTACACTCATTCCAGATTTCTAGGCAGGTTACACTGCTTCCAGATTTCTAGGCAGGTTTTACTGCTTCCAGTTGTCTAGGCAGTTTACACTGCTTCCAGATTTCTAGGCAGGTTATACTGCTTCCAGATTTCTAGGCAGTTTACACTGCTTCCAGATTTTTAGGCAGGTTATACTGCTTCCAGTTGTCTAGGCAGTTTACACTGCTTCCAGATTTCTAGACAGGTTACACTGCTTCTAGATTTCTAGGCAGGTTATACTGCTTCCAGATGTCTAGGCAGTTTACACTGCTTCTAGATTTCTAGGCAGGTTATACTGCTTCCAGATGTCTAGGCAGGTTACACTGCTTCCAGATTTCTAGGCAGGTTATACTGCTTCCAGATGTCTAGGCAGGTTACACTGCTTCCAGATTTCTAGGCAGGTTACACTGCTTCCAGATTTCTAGGCAGGTTACACTGCTTCCAGATGTCTAGGCAGGTTATACTGCTTCCAGATTTTTAGGCAGGTTATACTGCTTCCAGTTGTCTAGGCAGTTTACACTGCTTCCAGATTTCTAGGCAGATTATACTGCTTCCAGATGTCTAGGCAGTTTACACTGCTTCCAGATTTCTAGGCAGGTTACACTGCTTCCAGATTTCTAGGCAGGTTATACTGCTTCCAGATTTTTAGGCAGGTTATACTGCTTCCAGTTGTCTAGGCAGTTTACACTGCTTCCAGATTTCTAGGCAGGTTACACTGCTTCCAGATGTCTAGGCAGTTTACACTGCTTCCAGATTTTTAGGCAGGTTACACTGCTTCCAGATTTCTAGGCAGGTTACACTGCTTCCAGATGTCTAGGCAGTTTACACTGCTTCCAGATCTCTAGGCAGGTTATACTGCTTCCAGATGTCTAGGCAGTTTACACTGCTTCCAGATTTTTAGGCAGGTTACACTGCTTCCAGATTTCTAGGCAGGTTATACTGCTTCTAGATTTTTAGGCAGGTTATACTGCTTCCAGATTTCTAGGCAGGTTATACTGCTTCCAGATTTCTAGGCAGGTTACACTCATTCCAGATTTCTAGGCAGGTTACACTGCTTCCAGATTTCTAGGCAGGTTTTACTGCTTCCAGTTGTCTAGGCAGTTTACACTCCTTCCAGATTTCTAGGCAGGTTATACTGCTTCCAGATTTCTAGGCAGTTTACACTGCTTCCAGATTTTTAGGCAGGTTATACTGCTTCCAGTTGTCTAGGCAGTTTACACTGCTTCCAGATTTCTAGGCAGGTTACACTGCTTCCAGATGTCTAGGCAGTTTACACTGCTTCCAGATTTCTAGGCAGGTTATACTGCTTCCAGATGTCTAGGCAGTTTACACTGCTTCCAGATTTTTAGGCAGGTTATACTGCTTCCAGATTTCTAGGCAGGTTATACTGCTTCCAGATTTCTAGGCAGGTTACACTGCTTCCAGATTTCTAGGCAGGTTACACTGCTTCCAGATTTCTAGGCAGGTTTTACTGCTTCCAGTTGTCTAGGCAGTTTACACTGCTTCCAGATTTCTAGGCAGGTTACACTACTCCAGATGTCTAGGCAGGTTATACTGCTTCCAGATTTCTAGGCAGGTTACACTGCTTTCAGATTTCTAGGCAGTATTACAGCTTCCATATTTCAAGCCAGGTTATACTGCTTCCAGATTTCTAGGCAGATTATACTTCTTCCAGATTTCTAGGCAGGTTACACTGCTTCCAGATGTCTAGGCAGTTTACACTGCTTCCAGATTTCTAGGCAGGTTATACTGCTTCCAGATGTCTAGGCAGTTTACACTGCTTCCAGATTTCTAGGCAGGTTATACTGTTTCCAGATTTCTAGGCAGGTTATACTGCTTCCAGATTTCTAGGCAGGTTACACTGCTTCCAGATTTCTAGGCAGGTTACACTGCTTCCAGATTTCTAGGCAGGTTATACTGCTTCCAGATGTCTAGGCAGTTTACACTGCTTCCAGATTTCTAGGCAGGTTATACTGCTTCCAGATTTCTAGGCAGGTTATACTGCTTCCAGATTTCTAGGCAGGTTACACTGCTTCCAGATTTCTAGGCAGTTTTACAGCTTCCAGATTTCTAGGCAGGTTACACTACTCCAGATGTCTAGGCAGGTTATACTGCTTCCAGATTTCTAGGCAGGTTACACTGCTTCCAGATTTCTAGGCAGTTTTACAGCTTCCATATTTCAAGCCAGGTTATACTGCTTCCAGATTTCAAGCCAGGTTTCACTGTTTTGATTCAATCACCTTCCTTCGCATTATTTGTCTTTGAAAACTATTAAGAAACCCATTGACATTTATTAATGATATAAAAATAAATATCCATTGTCATTTAAATTAGAGATATCATAAAAATTAATTGTTTTATGAATTTGTGTTGTTTTGTTGTCATATTATATGGTTTATAGCTCAAAGCATTAAATTACCATAATCATTGTAAAAAGAACAACAATTGGTGTAAAAAGTACCGTAATTGGTGTAATAAATGCCATAAAAATTGTAACAATTATCATGAAAGATGTAAAAATATAAATAATATTTTAATATGTACACATGCATTGTATGTATATAGAAATATCGTTGAATAAGAAAATGCATTTATTCATAAATGATGAGATATTGAATGTCTTTTACATGTAGAGCTTGCCAAAGGCATTCACTCTGTTCTTTATATATGTTGTAAGACAATTCAATTGGGATGCAATAAATTACATGTCAAGTGAAAAACTGTTTTGTCTTGTTATGGAGCAGAATGTAGTAATAGTGTTTTATTTCCCAGTCAAGATTCTTTTATTTATATTGAGGTATTCAATTTTTGAGCAATGGGGAAACTTATTTACCCAGAGAAAACCACCCTCCTTTTGCAAGCACACTGACAAATCTCACACTAGGATATATCTCGTGAAATGCAAACCCAGACAGTGGGATGCTTTGTGCAAAATCATTACAACAGCCAATTTGTCCAATACTCTTGTAACCCGATATCAAGTTAACCAACAAGATTTAAACTGTGTCTGTCAGTAACTTTTATTGTGGCATGTTCATGGTTACAAATTTACAAATTTCTTCTAATTTGCAACCCAACAATCAAATCGATGTTTGTTATTGAAAAATATTGAATTTTGATCAATTTATGACCCCTGCAGTAGAAAACTTCCTTTATCCTGGTTAAATGTGGCATACAGCGTTCAAACTCACACATGGAACATGGGACATCAAATATACCCAGGACAATCCAGGACACAGAGACATCAAACCGATCAACAATACTTAGATGATAGCCATAAATCTTTTTAGGGCCTTGATAAGCCTAGGCTTGAAATATTTCCGAGCCAACAATTTATTTGCAAGCAGTGTGCTTCTTTGTATAAACAAGACACAATTTTTTTTTTCTCTCAAAAAGCCATAACATGTTATTGCAGTTTAGTCGCCAGATACGTTGTCCAACATCTGGGTCAAACACATCATCTAGTTGAAGAATACAAAGGTTGCAGACAAAATATATAACAATTTTGTATTTTCCACTACTTCCTTTAAAAATAGCGAAGAAGGAATGATTCTAATAAAATTAAAGTTACTGCTTTATATCTTGGATACATTTAACTGTTAAAATCCTGTTTATCATGCAATAAATGAAATACAATTCACCAATCAAAAGTCTCAATTAAAGTGTTTGTTGTTTTGATGTGTCTTTGCCTTTCAAGTTACAACACTGAAAAATAATTTCAAAAATTTATAATTACAATGGTAACTTAAGTTTTTAAGACACTTTAACCACAACACTTGACATTTACTCAAAGGTCTGTCCAAAGTCGTGGATTTTATAATCAGGGGTCACAAATGTTTGTGTTTGCCTTTTCTTTTAGCATCTTGTTTGCCTGCTTTGTCATTGGCACTTATTTTATAGTTATGTAAGTTTTTGGCAAGTACATCTATTTCAGTTCCAAGTTTGTTCTATTTTATCACACAATTATGATTATTTCATTGAAAACTTTGCAGGTAACTACCATATGATGCACTTAGTAAATCAGGGATTTAATAGTAAACAAATAAGCATCGTAAATTAACCAGAATCTGAAAGTTTATCTTAATCTGTTGAATACATTATGTGTCATGATTCAATCAAATTTTTGTTTTAATGCAATTTTCACTCATTCCAATTTGGAGATACTTATCCTTCTAGACACCTGGTCTCACTTCACTGGTAGAATTTCATGTGTTTAACCTAATTTGCGAGTTTCAAAGTCTTTACGCAGTGTTTTGTATTGTTATTTGGACACAGGTTTAGCTTTTTTACTTAGCTTTGGGATTGTTATTTGGACATAGATTTGGTTTGTTTGTATATGATTTCATTTTCATCATTTCTCAAATTTTAAGTCAATTTCAAGTGAAACGACTTGCACATATTTACAATTTTTACCTTTTTTAAAATTTCATCTTCACAAGCCAGTCTTATTTTATCCACTGTTAACGGAGAATCTAGCCGGATATTTCCAACGAGTCCATTATCCAGCCTTGCTGACATAATGGCATTTTTTAATGCTTGATGTACTGAAATGGCCAGTAATAATGGTGGTTCTCCAGTACCCTGTACATAACAATCAAGACAATTATTTTTTGTTTATTTAAAACAAGACAAAAAAACAAGTAACTATAAAACTTCAAAATTAGATGTTGGTGGGATGACAAATAAACCCCTTATGTATGCCATATACTAATCACTCTCAGCCAGGTATGAAAACTTGTGCATGCTTTTGGTGATCAGACCACTGGATGACAAATAATGCCCTTATGTACCTACTCGTGCACTTTAAACGCCTGATGACAAATAATGTTTCAATACTATATTTGACGCTCATTCAGTGGGTTGACAAATCCTTCCCCACTTCAAAACTTGGATCCTGAAGACGACAAAGAACGTCTATACTTGGTAAATGTACTTACGCCACAGGATGATAACTTAAAGCTTTCTGTACTTCATTATTAGACTCTCACTATGTCATGACAACTAAAAGCATTGCGTTCTTCATACATTAGATGCTCTCACTGCGTGATGACAGCAAAAAGCCTTGTGTACCTCATACAATAGACGCTCTCCCTGCGTGATGCTAACTGAACACCTCGTGTACTTCATACATTAAAATCTTTAACTGCCTGAGTGTACTTCATACATAAGACGCCTCTCATTGCGTGATGACAAGTAAAACAGTGTGTTCTTTATACATTAGACGCTTTCAATACATGATGACAACTACAAGCCTTGTGTACTTCATACATTAATGTTCTCACTATGTTATGACAACTAAAAGCCTTGTGTACTTCATTAACAAGACGCTCTAACTGAGTGATGACAACTAAAAGCCTTGTGCACTTCATACATTAGACGCTCTCACTGCATGATGGCAACTGAAAGCCTTGTGTACTTCATACATTAGACACTTTTATTACGTGATGGAAACTAAAAACCATTTGTTCTTAATGCATAAGACAATCTCACTGCCTGATGACAACTAAAAGCCTTGCGTACTTCATATTAGATGCTCTCACTGCGCAATGACAACTAAAAGCCTTGCGTACTTCATACATTAGATGCTCTCCCTGAGTGATGACAACTACAAGCCTCGTGTATTTCATACAGTTGACGTTTTCGATGTGTGAGGATAACTAAAAACCTTTTGTTCTTCACACATTAGATACTGTGTGATGACATCTTAAAGCCATGTGTACTTTATACAATAGACGCTCTCCCTGCGTGATGATAACTTAGGCTTTGTGTACTTCATACATTAGACGCTCTCACTGTGTGATGGCAACTATAAAAGCATTGTGTACTTCATACATTAGACTCGCACTTCGTAATGGCAACTAAAAGCCATATGTAATTAATACATTAGACGCTGCTACTGTGTAATGAAATCTAAAACATGTCTCAAAGATTACAGTTGACGTTCTCGATGTGCGAGTATAAAAACCTTTTGTTCTTCACACATTAGATACTGTGTGATGACATCTTAAAGCCATGTGTACTTTATACAATAGACGTTCTCCCTGCGTGATGACAACTTAGGCTTTGTGTACTTCATACATTAGACGCTCTCACTGTGTGGTGGCAACCATAAAGGCATTGTGTACTTTACATTAGACTCACTTCGTAATGGCAACTAAAAGCCATGTGTAATTAATACATTAGACGCTGCTACTGTGTAATGAAATCTAAAACATGTCTCAAACAAAGCTCAAGCTAAGAGGTGAAACATTAAGTTTTTTGTACTTTATTCTAGTAAACTTAATTATATTTATTATACCCTGCAGTATAATAGATTCAACTTAAATCATCATAATTACAGTAAAAGATTACCTTAGATGAATACACAGCAGTACCACTATTACATTCCTTCAGAAGTTTGACATTGAACTCCCTGGGGATATTTCTGACTTGGTACTTTGTAATTAATTGGGCCAGTATTCCATATTTGGCCTGTACTACTGTCTACTGCTAACCGTTCCATTGTCACCAAACCACAACCCTGGAAAATAATAACAGTATCGAAATAACAACACAGACACAAATAAAAGAAACGGAATGGGAATTTAACATATTTAACAATTTGTTTATAACAGATAGGCAGGTAATTACATATTGCATCAGTGTTAATTTTACAGTACTAGGTCATTTTGAAAAACAATTCCTCATCAGATCAAAATTATGAAACAAAAATTTTTTTCAAAGGGTTAAGAATGTCCAAAGACCAACTATATTTACCAAATTTACATAACATAATACTTTGCATTAAGGGTATACGTTAGTTTTGAAGATTTTATGATAGGTATTTTTTAGCAGATAGAAGAGAGAGAGAGAGAGAGAGAGAGAGAGAGATAAGGGGCTAGAGAATGAAACATCACGAGAAAGAGATTAATAAAGACTACTGTTGATAGATTGATAAGTTTGTTTACACGGCATCAATGAGAGAGAGAGAGAGAGAGAGAGAGAGAGATATTACCATCATGAATCCTCCTTCAACTTGTCCTACGTCAATTGCTGGATTTAAACTTTTTCCAACGTCCATGACGATATCAGCCCGTAATATCTGTAATTTAAGCTCTTTGTATTAATAAAGTGTATCATGTGATTGTCATAAGATAAATCGATTCGCAGTTCAATTTTTTGTCAATTGAAAGTAAGAAAGAAACCAATAACAAAATGGGACACAAGATACCAGCTAAAACGTCTATGTATTGATTTGAAGTATATCGTTTTTTATTTATCTTCGTTTCAAACTATACAACTTTAGACTTGAGACTTAGGAATAGTAATACTGGAAGACCCAAACAAACCATCTCATTTATTTTATATGTTTATAAATATTCACATAAAACATCAGGAATACAACCTAATATTAGCACATCAAAAAAACCATACAAATCTATGCCAAAGTCACAATCCGAGAAGAAAACTTTGAAAACTGGCAAATAAATAAAGTTAAACACGTGAACTTTCAACAGGGAAGTAATGTGAAATGCATCGGAAAGATAAGCTTTTCTTGTTTAGCTAGATAAACCTTCACGTGTGTAATCAAAATTGAGAACTACGGGACGAAGAAACAGGAAACTACGGGACGTCAAACATATCAAGGGTAATTTGGGATTCAGAGACATCATACTGATCAACAATATTGTAATGACCGTCATAAAACTTTTTGAGGGCCCTGATAAACCTAGGCGTGCAATATCCATGTGTCAACAATTTGGTCATCAGCTTGCTTCGTTGTATGAAGTTCAGGCAGTGGGAAGAAGCATAACCATACCATACTAACTGTGAAACAAATAAACCATAAACAGGAAAAACATTTAAATTGCTGCATAGAAAGGAGAAGTTGACAATAAAAGTCACGTTTGCCATAAAACTTTTATTTTTTTTAAGTCTAAACATATAACTGAAACAACATGATGATCTCTCGACTGTAACATAACCTAACCTGGTGCTCTCCTGTAAGACAGTCCACTTCCACTTCTACACAAGCTACTCCGTACGTCATGTAAGGACATGGTACACCGGTGTGAGTGTCAAAATTGTAGCCGATGTTACCCGGTGTTCTTTATGCAATAAAATACAAAAATAACACAGTATTTTTATATCAAAAACAAACATACCTATCCATGTCCTAATTACAATCCAGAAGCAAAGTAATAATTATGAATCATGTGAACTTCTACCAGGGAAGTGAGTAGATGCTCCGAAAGGGTAAAGAACTAATGTATAGTTAGCAACACACGCCGTTGTTTCTTAGAGTAGAAAATGAAGAAAAATGTCCAAATGCTTTTTGTATCTTCTAAAGTGAATTTAGTTGTTGATGACATGACGTAAATGTAAATGATCTAAAGCCATAGAGTTGACACTAAAACAAACATTGATTTATTTAATGTTTCAAATAATTCTATCCAGGCAGCTTTAGGATAGAACAAGTATATTTTTGTATTTGTTGACTTTCCCTTTTGCCTACATTGAAAAGGTATACTTGTTTTCTTAATTTATTGTAAATTTAAAATACATCTTCAATTCACATTTGTTTGATATCTATAAACCATCAAAAACAAACATAATATCCATGTCCAAATCATAATCCAGAAGCCAAGTAAAACTTTGGAACTGACAAGTTAGGTCAGACACGTGAACTTCCACCAGGGAATAAGGCCGGATGCTCCGGAAGGGAAAGCACCTCCTAGCTACACCGCCACGTGTGTAATCAAAATTGTGTGATAGGAACATGAAACTATGAGACGTCAATATATCCAAGGCAATCTTGGACACAGAGACATCAATATACCTACAAACAATTTTGTTGCCAAAGTGATCAAAATAGATGATCAAACAGGGGTGGGTTATCTATTAGGTTTACATTTTAGCTTTATTTCTGTTAAATTTAGATTTATTAATTTTTATACTTTTACCGCGAATGTTAATATCATAACAGGGTATTATCAAATCTTATACTTTTGTATGTCTGTATCCTATAACCTTGACCCAGTTTTAAAGCTCTGTTACCTTAAATATGACGTTGGTAAAAGATCAAATCAGCATTTTAATAGATATTTCGATTGCAGATAGTCAATAGCATTTTACACCAGTTCTAATTTCACAGCACTAAACAGTAGTTGTGCAATACAATTACTCATCAGTAGTGCTTGGACAGACAAAAATTGTGAAACCAAGATGTTAAAAAAATATACGAAGGATCAAAGTATGGGCAATACTAAGAGAGAATATACCTTAGCTTTTAAATTTCAACCAGCAGCAAATTTGAACAATAATTTATTTCTGGCAATACACGTACAAAGGTATTGCCTACTAAGTTTGTGATATCCTCAGGGAAACATCCACCAGCAGAGATACCGTCTTAGTGGTTTGAATTACATATTATACCAGTGTTAATTAACAGTGCTAGACGGCCGTTTCAGAATACAATTTCTCACCAGTAGTGTTTAAACCAAATTAGTAGATAAAAGTAATTATAGGCACTGTTTGTAACAAATAGGGTTAATCATAGAATATTTAAATAATCACTTTGTTTGCTGATGTTGTTCTACGCCAAAGGACTGTGAAATTGTACTTACTTGTAAAATCCTGCAACTGACAAACTGACTCTGTCTAAGTAAGCAGCATTAACCTGAAAATAGAACAAAGAAAAAAATAGATTAAAGTGTTAATTGTTTTCACGTAATGTGATGAGGATGTCATAGTGATTGAATAAATAAAAAACAAACATACAATTCATGTCCAAACCAAAATCCCAAAGCAACTCAAAACTTCAGTTAAACAAAGCAAAGTAAAATTAAGTTAAACACGTGGATTTCCACCAGGAAGCGAGGCCGTGTACTCTGGAAGGATAAACACGTCCTATTTAGCTAGCTACAACCACCACGTTTGTATTCAAACTTGGGAATCAAAATGAACATAAATTAATATTTCCAATCAAAACACACATTAAAGCCAATTTATTAAAATACTGAGGTATGGTTGTGGTTGATCGATCATTTTATCAGAATTTTCTTTCTGAATTGTTTAATATTGTTTTCTCGTTAAATCAATCATTTTAACATCTTTTATTGTTTAAATACAATACTTGCCTGAATTGCAATAATGATGTGTTTTTGTTATCAGCCCTTAAGGAAGCGCAAGGTTCCCCCACAGAAGTATAGACAGACACAATGACAAATGCACGTTTTCACCACTTCAGTAAAAGCAATAACCTTCTTAACTGATGAAAAAGATTATATTACATTCTTCTTGCTTTACTTTTCGACCTTTTTTACCAATATTGCTAGCAGACTTCATAAAGGAACTAAAGAAAGGTTGAAAGAACCATACCCAATCCTTCCATGTTCCTTCAGGATTATCCTTTTTAAAGGGCGCAAGTCTTTCCATAAGTACTTCACAGGCATTCTACAAAAATATATAATAATATCCAAAATTTGTATGGTAATACACAAGAAAGAATGTCATTAGTTAAGAACACCGATAAAATTCTATGTAAACCTAACAAACACATTTTATATATAGTTTTAGGTATTTTAAGGCCCTCAGAAAGTTTTATGGTCGTCAACAAAAACGCTTTGTCTCCACCACTAAAATAAGCAAAAATAAAAAAGATGAAAAGTTCAAATATGGCAATTTTATGTTTATCTTTGTGTTGCCCACTAATTAAGGATTTTTCTATTAAATGTATTGTCATAGGCTTGATTACAAAATTCATATTTACAGATAAACATTTGTTATATTTCATTAGCATACTCAAACCTACCAGAACTGCTCCAGCATTGATGTCATTTCCGGCACTTCCACCAGTTTCTGTGGCATTGGGAACAGTACTTGTACTTATTTCACTTATGTAGATATTATCAGTAGGGATATCTAATGCCGTTCCTGCAACCTGAAAACAAAAGTAAAGTTAAAATGGTAAAATATAATTTTGTCATTTTATTTTTATTTCAACAAAATTTACATGTTTGGTCAGAGCACTACTAATAAGGAATTTCATTCCTAAATTGCCATATAATGCAGCAAAATTAAAACGAATTAATAATAATAAGGATGATATATCATTTTGATTATAATTGGCAACGTATACTTGAGCTATTAATTGTAAAGATTCAACCAATACAAAATATTTCTCAATAAAATAATCCAATTAGTCATCAATAGCGATGAATCCTGTTTTAGAAGTATGAAATCATTTTGTCGTAAAATAAAGGAGTAGGTTGAAAGTCCACTTATGGTACTTAAATCACAAAACTGATGGTTGCACCGGCGACAGTCCAATGATGTGAATTTTATAACTATTGTCCAAATATCTGTTATATCGTCTTGTTTGGTTTAGATTTTCTATGATTAACATGTTTTCAATAAAAAAAATTACTGGTACTGAGGTATTAACAGAAAAAAAAGAAATTTATGATTAAAAACGGTAATTTGTTTGCACCAGAAAATATATGGACAACAGCAGACACACAAACACTACATTAAACTATCTATTGATAAACTTACTTGAATCATTTTGGTATTGATGCCCTGTCCCATTTCTACTCCACAATGTGTCAATAACACTGAACCGTCTAAATATACGTTTAATAAAGCCCCTGCCTGATGATATCAATACAAAAAATTACAATGACAAATGATGTAAGATGTATCATGTCTTATGCTGATTATATATGTTTGCTTATTTAAATGGGTTTCATTAAATGTTGTATTTACGATTGTTTAAAGTTCTCTATAGAAATGATTGCAACACACCGCAGAATAAAAGTATCAGTTTGTATTAATGATAACGTTTGGCGGATGTTAATTATTATCTGTTCTATCAATATATAAATTTATGGGTTTTTAAAAAAAATTATTCACATATAATACACATATACACGTGATTTTGCAAATAAAATTGTATAAAATTAGAAAATACAATAATAATATTATCAATAATAATAATAATAATAATAAACAGAACTGGATGTCAGGATTAACATTGTGATCTGTAGGATCCCAGTTAGTAGACTGTGTTCAGTAAGCGCCTTCGGTTATGTTATAAATATATACTTTGTATACATTTATATATTAGCGTTTTAAAAAAATGTTAATTTTTTTTAAACAATTGAGTCAAACTCATTACGGGTTTATATGCCCTTTTTGTTAATTTTTAAGTATATAGCCATCGCTCTAGTTTATTTCATTATTTTTGAATACTTCAAATACTTATTCGATTCTTAAATAATAATCGATAATTACATGTTTGAAACTTTTCGTTGATAATATATATACCTGTATAAAATTGTGGGTATCTGAAATTGTGAAATATTGTCCCGAGTTGACTCGACACTTGTACGAGCTTGCAGAAAAATGTCGAATCAACGACGGAAAATGTTGAGTAAACTTGCAACAATATCAGTAACCCTTATTTATCGATTTCTGGTTAACATTAGCTGTCATACAAGTGAAGTGGTTACAGCCACACATACTTAATTGACTCGCTTCTTTTTTTATGAAACAGTGAACCAAAAACAAAAGCAAAAAAATCACCTGATTCAAGAATTTGGGAGCATATCCAATTGGAAACATTAGCGGCATCATGGAAATACCTCTTTTCTTATACCTAGAATTCCTACGATAAAAGAGGTATAAATATTGTTATAAACAGGAGGTGCTTACTTTTCTAGGGAACTGGAAGAAGTTCACGTGTTTAACTTAAAATAACCAGTTTCAAAATTTTTACTTTGCTTTGGCATGGTAAATACAACAAGAATTTGTAAGTTTGTTTTTAATAATTAAATAATGTAAAGTTTGTATTCAGACTTTTTTGCCAAAACAAACATTTGCATATGGCCTTGCCGTGGTCAAAATTCACGTTTTAAATTCAAATAGCCAGTTTTCAAAGATTTGACTATGGTTTGGACATGGCTATTGGCATTGATCATTTCTGATATGGAGTTGAGCATAGTATTGGTGGTTTATATCGTAGATAAGATCATTAAACTTTTATTGACACCGCCAGTTATTGGCCGATAGAGGAAACCGGTCCGTTTTGAAGCTTGCATCTGTCCAAGTTAAATTAATGAGAGCTAATGAAAAACCCTAGACAAGAAATTTTATATATAAATATGTAATATTTTTATTAATCCTTTTCTTTCATTTACTGTTACTTTGTTTATCCTGTCCTGTAGCGGAAACATGTTTGATCTGTCAATTTCTGCTACAATGGGTTTTGCCAATTATATTTTAGTTAAATGCCTTTTCTATGCCAACAATATATTTACCTGTTAATTTCTATTACGTTTTCCCGCCTGTGGTTATAGTTACTATCTTCTTTACATTCCTTCCAGCATCTCGGTAATGTAAACTTTGTTAAGTGTTTGTGTGTTGGTGTTGTGTCGCCTTCTTTGTACATATTAATCTCACAAATCTGAAACAATAAATATTGAAAATTATTTGATATAGTTTATTTATCTCAATCATTGCTATATCCCTTTTGCAATTGAATAAATGGAAGTGTTACATTTATTCGCTAATGCGACATTACCAAATAACAAAACAACGTAGTGAAATCTATATGAAAATTGCTTATTCGTGAGATCATGCAATGTATATTTCTGGCTAAATTTGGTTATATATATTTTGGTCCTTTGGATATTTTTTCAACCCCTTGAAATAGTATTGGTTTCACAATTTTGATCCAAGCACTACTGATGCGGAAGTGCATTCCTGAACGGTCGTCTAGTGTTTTAAACTCAACACTGGTATTATATGTAATAACTACGTCCGTACAGACAAATTGAGAATTTACCATACTGATAGTCAGAATTATAAATGCAGAACAAAGTATACAGCTCATATATAAAAAAATATACCAGTCGACATCCAAATCATTTGATGATCATGAAACAATAGAATGAAATCTATAATATATCTTTCGTCAATAATATGATTTGACTATTCAGGTGTAGTGTATATTCTGATCCTTTTACCTGTGCTCTATCTTTATTCAAGTAGACAGCTAAATCATTAACAATATTTTCTATAATAAAAACAGACTGAATTCAGAAGAGAAACACCTCCTGATAGATTGAACATTTAAGGGGTGGTCTACTTTCGGCTTGTGATTTGTTTACCTGTGCTTTATCTTTTTTCAAGTAGACAGCTACATCATTTACAATATTTTCTATAATGAAAACAGACTGAGGACCTCCGAAACCACGTATTGCCGTACTAGAAGGTATGTTGGTTTTACATAAAAACCCTTTAGCTCGGAAATTCTCAAAGTTGTATGACCCGCTGATGTGTATCAAGGATAATAGTATAATCTGTAAAAACAAAAAAGGAAATTATCAATAAAAAAGAATACATGTACGTGGGTACAGTTAACGCGACCAACAACACAAAACAATAACACAATATAAAAATAGTTAAACAAGATCATGGAAAGGATAGAGAAACGTATAATTTTTAATTGCAGTAAAATTTCCGATAATTAATACATTTAAATAGTTTAAAACTAAATCAAATGTTATAGATCTATTTTAAAATGAAACCTGAGAAATATAATTGACGTAACACACACCTCTAAACACGCGGAACCACACCAGAACTGAACAAGTCAGACGATGTAAAGCCAAAATATATCCACAGTTATCAATCTGTAGACTTAGGACAAACACTGTATCTAATAAATAACTGTTATCCATGAATGTAGTGTCATTGGCCTGACTGTATCACTTAAACAAATGGTTATTACAACTATTATTACAAAGGTTTTGTTGGATGATAGTCAACTGTAGGTAGATATCGACTGTTCCTCTGTTGTATTTAATAAAATATAAGAAAACTCAGATGGTTGCAAGAGAAATAATAACACCTAGTTTATAAAACAATGCCCTTTAGATAGATATTGACTACATATTGACTTCATACAATAGCTCAGTGTTTTAAGTAGGTTTAATATCATATATTTCATAAAATTATCTCCCCTGGTACTTACTGAAGGGCTATTATCATTGAAGTGTCCAGCATTCACGTAAAAGTCAATGTCTACTGTTGTGATTTTACCGTCGTCGTTAAAGCCAACCTGTAGATAAAGTTTTACCAAAAAGATTAATTCTTTATTCTAATTTGTAATTCTATTTTCTACATTCTTGTTGTTGTCAAACATATCTAATTATAAAAACTTACTGTATACATAAAAAAGATGTAACTGAATGATAAATTGCAGTTACTGTCGCTATGAACCAGCATCATACGGTACCGAAACCAAAAAATGCTCGTAAAGTAAATACGAAAAAATTTCCACATTAATAATTAATGCATATCACATTACTACAACACGCGAAAGATAAATCCCGGGAAAATAACCACATACTTATATCTTTTAAGTTTTCTAAAACCGTCTGCTTATTGCAATTATTAAGTTACATGAGCTGAAAATTAAGAAAGCTATTTCTTGTCTTTACATCTTAAACGTATACAGAAACATTATATACATTATATTACGGGAAAATGTCACAATTAAGTATCAAAAAACCCACATTCAAATCACAATTCCAAAGCAAAGGAAAAACTTTAAATCTGGCAATTAAGATTAAATACGTTGACTACATCATGGAAGAGCCTGTTTAGCTAGCTTTATCCGTCACACGTGTTATCATAATTGAAAGTGAAAGGGACGTAAAAAATACAAAGGGTTATCCTTGACACAGAGACATTACACTTTTACTCTGATGACAAAGTTAAAACGTTTTGAGGACCCTGATAAGCTCTAGGCTTGCAATATCTTTGGGTCAACATTATTAATAAGCAACTTGCTTTGTTGTATAGTTTTCCCGTAGAAGGGACAAGCTCTACCATAGGGTATTAATTGTGAATACACCATAAGCAGGAGAAGCAGGTATATTAATGCATAGAAAAAATGACAATAGAAAAATTAGGGTCATTACGTTTGTCAAACAGCTTTAAATGTAGCCTTTCGCAGGCGTCTTAAATGAGGTATAAATCTTGAAGAATCAGTCATCTTTTTTCAAGTTCACTGGGATAGATGGTATTTACATACTCTCCTAATTTAGGATTGTAAAGATTTGCGTCATGTTAACATTGTTATTAAATTTCAGGTTGGACAAGCACTGAAAAGATTAATCTCAAACATGGCTTCATTGTTATTTTTGTATTTACAATCCTCTACTATCTACATATTGATCACGTTTGAGTTGAGTTCACCTTAGCTGAGTGGTCAAAATGACGAGTAAATTGTCACTTGGGTTCATATTTAAGACATTTTCACAATGAACCATTTCCCATCACAAAACATAATGCTTAAAATCTATATAGCTACAAGTACCTGGTATTTTGCCATAACGGGATGTCTTTTACCAGTGATTTTCATATCAGTCTCTCTATCTAGATAACAACGCACTGGTCGATTTAATCTGTACAGTAAATATAGAATCAAATGTAAATTTAAATCAAGTGTATGTCATATTTTGTTGTTTTTTGGATTCCACTGGCTGTTACAAAATGTATGTTTTAATAATTACAAATGTTCTCTTTAATTTGAAAACCCTGTGTATAAAAAGCAAGATATACCTCTATATTCGCTTAGAAATAAACCGTGTCATTTAAAGACGCCGGATTCTAAATTCAATTAGCAGGTGCAGCCAGCTAAAAATCCATCCAAAACACAAATTAAAAACTTGGTGCTCGATAAGTGTCAGCTCATTCTGTTTAGCTATGATCGCCGCGTGTAATACAAATCAAGAACGAAAGAATATTGGCCATATTGCCCATAATTATGGGCATTAACGACATCATTTTTAACAACAATTTTGTAATGATGAACATAACTTTTTTGAGGGTTTGATAAGTCAAAAATTGATATATCCTTGAGTCAACAATTCATTTTTAAGCAGCTAGTTTGATTTCCAATGTTGTATTAACTTCCATTAGTTGAATGTAATGAAATTGTCATTTTAAAGATAGATGTCTGATGGTTAGAAAAATAACTAAAACACATTATTGGTCACCAAAGATGGATGTTTTATTAGTTGATGTCGATCCATTATTTTGTTGTACCAGTGGTTACATGTTCATGATTTTGATTCTCCGATAATTATCACGTCATTAAATGATGTAGGAAATGATTCTTTCAGATGTCAGTCTGGTTATTATATCGGAGTCAGACTAATTAAGACAGTCTGATTCAAAGTTTTACTTACTTCCACGCTGTTACAACTGATGCTCCGATATGATAAACTGTTTCTGTAGTTTTTCCTCCAAACGCACCGCCTGAAATAACGCAAATTTTCGTTATCGTTATTTTCTAAACCAATGGTTGTACAATATATGAAAGGCTCTTACACTAAAACAACAACACCAGACATTATCTTACTTTTACCTCAAGTTTTATAGTCAAGGGATAAAAAATGTAGGGAATTTATTTTTTAACCCTTAATTCCATATATTTTTGTTTGCCGTTATTGAAAACATTGAGTGTTGACGAATTTCTATCTTATATTTCTTATCAACATTAATATTATTTGAAAAAAAAACCAACTTACTATTTATCATTTTTGGACAGAAGTAAACATTCAGTTTCTCTATGATTAATTTTTTGAGACAGATATTTCAACATTCCAGCAAATTTTCAGATTGACAAAGACATTTCTTCATTAACAATACTAATTATAATTATTAATGCAGACACAATAACATTCTACATATGATTAAGCTTGTGTACTTACGTCCTTTTGTTATTTAATATTTATATATAACCAACAAAGCGTTTACGATTTGTTTCAATCAAAAACAAACATACTTATCCATTTCCGAATCAAAATCCAGAAGCAAAGTTAAAAGTTTGGAACTGACAAGTTAGGTTAGACACTTGAACTTCCACCGGGGAAGTGAGGCCGGGTGCTCCGGAAGGGTAAGCACCTCCTGTTTAGCTAGCTACACCCGTCACGTGTGTAATCAAAATTGTATGAAAGGAACATGGATCTATGAGACGTCAAATATATCCAAGGCAATCCTGGACACGGAGACATCAAACTTATCAACAATACTGTGGTGACGGCCATAAAACTTTTTGAGGGCCTTGATAAGCCTAGGCTTGCAATATCCCTGAGTCAACAATTTATTTGCAAGCAGCCTACTTCGTTGTACAAAGTCCCCGTAGTGGGAACAAGCTCTACCATAGCGTATTGATTGGGAAACAACTACACCATAAGCAGGAGAAGCAGGTATATTGCTGCATAAAATAAATACTTTAAATATTGTTATATTGGTGTTTATGCTATTATTGTTACCTATTCTCTTGCATTTAACAACAACACGATTCGCAGGAATCCCCAAAAACTTTCCAACTTCAATCTATAAAAAAATAACAAAAGCTTATGAAAGAAATAAACAAAGAATACATCTTATCAAACATATAGATCATGATCAACGCAAACAATGAGGACTGGACTAAATAACAGGGTTACCCAGTGATGTAGTTATAATACTTTTATTGCCTTTACAGAAGGGCGATCATGTTTGTTAGTGATGAAAAAAGACGTTTTTACTAAATTGATCACCCGTTTTCTTTATAGCGTTACAAAATACAATATTTCTATTTTCTATAACAGAAAAATATAAATATTAGCCTTTATAATAAATAAATAGAGCTAGTTCAGCACCATTGACGATTACACAGACGTAATTTTATCCAGATTTACTTATTTTAGTAGCTTGGTTTGGTTGAATATTATTTTACGTCACATCAACAATATTCAGGTATTCATGATCAGACAATTTTTAACCTCGTGGTTTTAATCATAGTATAAGCGTAAACTACCACTCAGAGAGTCAGAGCGGTCATGTCATTCATTGTTTATTGTCAGACTAACAAATGGTGTACAAAATGACTGGTAAAACAAACCAAAAATAAAGAAAAAATAAACAATTGACTACTGAATATGGAAAACCAGACTTTAAAGGCACACTGGATGTATCGACAAATTATATCAAGTGTTGTACCATTTTTTTTAATTTAAAAAATAGCTATCGCTTAGCATTGGTATAAAAGTAAATTAGACATATTATTTACAAATAATGAACAGTTATAATTGTGTTTTTACACACAACATGTTTTATCATAATTGGTTTGGACATATCAACTAACCTGTGATTCCGAACAATGCTGTGTTCCTGCAATTACTTCCATTTCATTTTGTTCTCTCCTTGGTATAGCTAACACAGCTTGTGTTTCCATATACATGTGTTCCTGGGATCCAATTTCTATTTCTCCTTTCAATATATGTTGTGCAGTCCTCAGACCTTTTTCAGTATTACCTTGTTTTATTTCGTTTGTGAAATCATAAAAAGAACCCTTTTCTATAGCTTCCTTAAAAAAGAATACAGATGTGTATAAGATTGGGAACTAACAACGTTTCAAATTTCAATGTTAACAACTGCAAAAATAGAAAAAAGATTTATGTCGAATCACACAACATATGTTCTACGCAATCAAAAACACCATATATTACAAGTATTGTTTGAATAGGAAAGCATTAAACATGGAAGCAAAAGAAAACACAAATTCATATTCATGCCCCTGCTTAATTTTGCGGAAGAGTTCACGAGTAAATGCAAAATGGTGTACTTATACTTTTTTGTGTGTCCTCACATGGATACCTTGTCAATGACAATTATAAAAAACAAACAATATTTATATTTTGATGTATATTCTTTGAATAAATCAAATCGATACAAAACAAGTTTTATGATGAACTTTTTTCAATACTCAAAATGTTCAGTAATGAGAATGGTGAGGTTATCATCAAAAACAAGCATACTAATCTATGTCTGGATCACAACCCCAAAGCAAAGTGAAAACTTTGAAACTGAACAAAAATGTTAAACACGCGAACTTCCACCAGGAAAATGGGACCCGGATGGCCAGGTACTCCGGAAGGTAAGTACTTTCTGTTTAGCAAGCTACATCCGCCAAATGTGTAATCAAAATTGATAGAGAACTATGGGACTTCAAGTAAATCCAGGGCAGTCTTGGGCACAGAGTCATTATACTTATCAACAATACTCTGATGATGGTCATAAAACGTTTTGACGTCCCCGAAAAAAGGAGTTCCGAACTGCTTTCAAAATTCATTTCTCATTGAATGGTAGCTTATTAGTACCTTTGCATATTTTAACACCTTTGTTGCCATAGTATCTGAAAGCTTCAAATTAAAAAAATAAAATTAATCTTGAAAACCTTGTTGGAGAATATTGGATCTAGTTCTTCATATTCAATTCTAACCAGTGTTGCTGCTTCTCGTGCTTTTTCTCTGGTCGTTGCTGCTATAGCTCCTATCACCTGACCATGACAGGTTACCTAAAAATGTCAAAGATTTAAACAAAGAATGAAGCATACCAAAATAAAAACAATCATACCAATCCATGTCCAAAGCAAAGTAAAAACTTTGAAACAGAGAAACTAGGCTAAACTTGTGAACTTTCTCTAAGAAAAGGAAATGAGACAGGATGATCCGGAATGGTAAGCATTTTCTGATTATATGTTTTTATATAAAAAATCGCTTTAATTTCAGACATTTCGGTAATTGCACATAAGAAGTGCAATTTCTTGCCAGGCGTCCTTCTAATATATATATATAAACTTCAATGAAAGGTTTATTTGAAGATTTAAAAAAAAATGCAGTCAAATGAAATATGTGAATAAAGCAGTCGAAAATATAAAACTTCAATATAAGGAATATAGCAATTTAACCAATTGTCTGGAAAACAACTACGATATATATGGTAAAACAAAGCAAAAGAATAGTAAATCTTTGTGAAAAGATTAACATGAATCCATGAAAGGGCACTAGAGTAAATACAAATACAAAAAAATAAATAACAATAAGTAGATACATCTAATCGTTAAAATTCTATATATTCTATATCCTTGATATAGTCTATTTAGAGGCTTTGACATAATTAATTCAATAACTAGTTGTAGCCAACTTTTTCTATACTCGTTTACTTTTATACCGAATTCTCAGAGATTAATAATTTGAATAGAAAAATCCAAACTTTTATCAAACTCATTTAAGCAAGAGTACACAGTTTGGCCAATTAATGGATGTTTTACCTTATCTACAGCAAATATTTGACTGTCAGAAGTCCACATACCAAAGTTGTTATGACCAGGGACATCCTTATAGTTGATGTAATCAACAACACCGGGAGATTTCATTGCTTCAGTTGTGTCCACTGACAAAATCTTGGCATGAGCTTTGGTACTTGTAACGTAGGCAATGAATACTTCATCTGCAAGTTCAAAACACATTTGTAACGACATGCGATGTTATGAAAGTTAGTTATTAATTGGACACAAACATACCGAACTATGTTCAAATCTTATTTCAAAAGCAAATTAGAACTAACAAATTTTACTGTAAATTGGGAAATTTAGTTAAAAATGTGAGATTTCACACTGTAAGTGAGGCCGGGTGCCCAGAAATTTTGGGAATGTTGTGTTTCCAGCCACCTGAAGTTAATACTTGAATACTATCCTGGAGAGTTTTGGGATTTTGGTCCATGCTCAAATCCATGTGAAAGGGCGTGAGACCCGGTGCTCCGGAAGACTACACACCTCCTGTGTTATTAATATTCTTAATAAAGCCTTATTGTTTCTTGTATTGTGTGAATGGTTGTTATGTAAACCAGTTAAATGAAACATTATGATGTGGTTGATATTTCTTTGCTTAATTAGCAATATACATTATCCAAACTTAATTTTTTTTAAATAATAATGAGGTCTAGAGTCACTTTTCATTCACAATATTAGAAAGAACAACGTTCTTCATACTTTGATAAGCAGGCAGATCGTCTATGTATAAAGCTTCTCCTGCCGCCATACTATCTCCAGCATAATGAGGTAGTGGTTTATATACAGCAAAGTTCACCCCTTTATCTATAGTATCATAAATTTGACTCCCTTTTGATGTTGTGAATTGAAGGTCAAGGTCGGTATGAGAACTATCACCCTGTAAAAATTACATATAAGTAGAAATAACTTCAATATACAAAAGAACAAAACTAGATAAAGTACAGTGATACTCATTATAGCACTAATTTCTGCATGCATAGATCATCGTTATAAAAGGGATTGTATGTGGTACGATACCTCCAATGACGTTATGGATAAGGTATGGATTTGTAAAATTAATGTAACAAAGAGATATGCATTTTTCACATCACATATCTTTGATTTCAATATGAAATTAATATGATATCGCTGTGCCCAATATTACCCAGGGTATATTTGATGCCCCATAGTTCAATGTGCCTTTCATTTCAATTTTGATACCATAAGTGCTAGGTGTATGTAGCTTATCATATGCTTGCTCTTCCAGTACATCTCTGGTGGAAATTTAAGAATTTAAGCGAATATGCCAGTTTTCAAAGTTTTTACTTTTTGGATTGTTTTGATTTGGGTCGTTATTTGTGTTTTTGATTGCATCTTTCTGTATACTGAATGTATAATATATAAATTTACCTGTAATTGTTTTTGAACTTCTACAAAGAATTTAAGACAGAAACCACAAGCTACAGCTGACTTATACTTGATGTCTTTCATATCCTTACATCCCATTTGTTGTACAATACTATCTGTCATTTTACACAGATATCCTTCATTCCATTCACTAAAATTGATAAATTGTGACTTGAACATGGACTGGTATGTTTGTTTTGTATGGTATGTTACTTGCATAGAAATAAAACGTTTTGTATTAGAGGCTAGTAGGAGATGTGCAATATTGTCATTTTGAACATATAGGATTTATTCTATTCCCTTAAAATTAAAACCTATATTACTTACAAAGAAAACGTTTGGAAAAAATGAGGTTATAAAACAACTGTCTAAGGCAGCAAAATAAAAACATGTTCAGTAATGATTCTTAAATGTGCTTATTAACTAATTTACATGATTGTTTAGTCAAGCTACAATTGTCAGTAAACGTTTCTTTTCTAAACTATCTATGATCCTAACCAAAATGTAGTGTGTAACTGACAAACGTATTTGACAATAACTATGTGACTAAGAATAGAAAAAAATACAATGTTATGGATGAAACAAGACATAAAAGATATATGCATATTCCCTTTAACATCAACAGGTGATTATTTTCGCCGTTTTATATATTAGAATTGAATTAAACACAAATTTTATATCTTTCCGACTTGTTGACAAATGTAAGGTCTTTAAACACAAATCTTGACTTCGTTGTGCATCATATACGAAAAACAAAGTACAGTCAAACCTGTCTATAAAGGCCACCAAAGGGAACCAATGAAAGTGTCCTTTAAGGGCAGGTGGCTTTTATATACAGGTTCAAGTAATATGAATAGGGAACAATTGGGATACAATTCTACTGGCCTTTATAAGCAGGTGGCCCTTATATAGAGGTGGCCTTTAGTACAGGTTGGACTGTATAGTCAAAATTAAACTTACATTTCTCCGGTTGTTGCTGTAGTTGTGTCCAAGAGCATTGGGCGTGGTCCTACTCCACCAAAAACAATACGCAAATCCTCTATTATACTAGTGGATTTCTTTATCTTTACAAACATAGCTGAATTAATTATTGCAAAATCAAATCCACGACGACTTGGTTGCTTTTTAAACTTTATGTATTCATTCTTTAACAAAAAAGAAAATTCACAAATTCATAAAACAAATTGAAATACAAAATTTGAAAAATAAACAAACATAATAAACCAGTTACAAAATAAAAACTTTTGAAATGACAAGTCTGGTTAGACATAAACTTCCACCAGGTAAGTGAATCTGGGTGCTCCGGAAGGGTAAGCAACCCCTGTTAGGAAATTACAAGTAAAATACCTGACTTTCCAGGTGAAAGTTTTCGTGTCTTTTATTTGCTTTGGAGTTGTGGTTTTGGGCATGTATTAGTATGTTTGTTTTTGATCGGTATGTTTGGTTTAATTTTGACAATATCGTCGATTTTAAAGCAAGTTTAACTCTCACGGTATACGTTATATATTGTTTCACAATTAGATTGTTCTTATAGTTGTTTTTGTTATGATTAGGTTTTTTATTGAGTTTACTACCATTCCGGGAGTACACTGATGGATTCAAGTTTTCAAGGTTTTAACTTTGTTTTTGTGATTGTGATTAGAAATATGAAACACCATTACTCCATTCCACCCTTTGTTTCTGTTATAATAAAGAAATGCCGTTTTAGATTTCATTTTAATTAAAGCGAATAAAAAACGGTGCTTGGTTCAGATGAGATTGTCAGTCGACATTGTAATATTTCAGCGATTTTCTGTATCAATCGTAAAGAGGAAGAATTTGACATTTCTTTATTGTATTGGATTCCTAAATTTCAAAAAAAATTCAAAGTTCAACTAAAGGTAATACTTAATCATTATCAGTAACTCTGACAGTCGTAAAAGATGTTCTTCAGTCTTATTCAGATAAAGTTGATTGTAAATCTGATATCAACTGAATGTGGATTCTTTGAAATTCATCTTGCTTCTAATACTGTAAAAAGTATTAAAACATTTGATTTTTTGACACCTTGCACCACTACTCCTGATTCTAAATTGAAATAATATCTTAAATAAATTATTCACGTGTCACTGTTTTACAAAAATTCACGAGAGAAGACTGTCGCCAAACTATTCAACTCCACATAAAGATATATTGATGGCGTTCTGTTTTTAGCAATCCTAAATTTCGAGACTATGTGAATGACATCTATCTCAGCGAGCTAGAAATAAATGATACGACTGATTCCCCATTTAGACTATACCTCAATTATAACGCCAACGAAAGGCTATATTTGAAACTGTACGATCAACGTGGTGAATTGAATTTTTTATTGTCAACTATCCTTTTCTATGTACCAATTTACCTACTACTCCTGCTAATGATGCAATTGTTTCCCCAATATGCTATGGTAGAGCTTGTTTCCACAACGGGAACTTTATGCAACGAATCTAGCTACTTGAAATAAATGGTTGATCCAGTTATATTACAAGGCTAAAATTATCAGGTCCTTTAAAAAGTTTTATGACCGTCATCACGGTATTGTTGATAAGTTTGATGTCCGTGTCCAGGATTGCCCTAGATATTTGACGTCCAATACTTCCACGTTCCTTTCACTGAATTTTGATTACACACGTGGCGGATGTAGCTAGCTAAACAGGAAGTGCTTACCCTTCCTGGTGGAGGTTCATGTGTTCAACCTAACTTGTCACTTTCCTATTTTTTTCTTTGGTTCAGTATTGTAATTTTAACATGAATTAGTATGTTTGTTTTTGATTTGGTACTCTCACACATTGATAACTCTTACAATAAACATTTGAGATATCTGAAGGCAGGAATTTGTATATTGATGTCGAATGTAAAAAGCGCTATATAAGATGACTTTTATTATGAGGAATGTTTTTTGTTGCTATACATATTAGGTGCAGTAGGTTAGTATTAAATGCAGAAATCGGTGGAAATGCAATTTTATCCACCCTACTGATTCTTTAGAGCATTATTGAACATACATCGAGTAATTATTTCTTTCTGATGTCAAGCACTTACCTCTTTTAGGAAGGGAACATTGATAGAAACAAGAATTAAGTCTTCATATTGCTTCCAATTTACAAGAAATACATTGTCAAACTTACATCTGAATTCTGAAGAATCTGAAATGCATAAAAACAATGTAAACTACATGCAAATTAGCACAATACTCACAAGAAACTATTTGAATATTGTATCTATGAAATTCCCACCAAAAAAAACATTCAAAAATAATATATTGAAACTACAAACCTTTAGCCATGAAACAGAGTTCAGCATTAACTGCCATCAGATAAACTTGAAGATCAAAGTTAGGTGCACTGCTCATAACATGACCACCAACAGTCTAAAATATAATATAAATTCTCTTATAAAGCTAAATATACTATTTCATGTTTATTTTAAGGTAATTTACAATTCAACAGAAAGTCTCCAGTCATACCAATGAAAACAGACTGTCTTGCCAATCCAGTTAGGGGCTTTATTGATTGTTTTTCTTTTTATCTGAATTCAGTGCTATTATTTAACGTTCTAGCTGATTCAAAATACGAACTATTCAGCAAGCAATACATTGTACTGGATTAAGAAATGTAAATTTTCTTTTCATGGAATACGAGAGGCAAATATGTGGCATAGTACCACTCGAATGATTCTATAACGAAACAGCATTCTCAGGTTATTTTGTCATTATATTAAAGGTCAAGAGTTTCTGAATTAATGTCACTGATATATGTTTATCTAGTGAAGTCGTGATTCTTTGATTTGTCGGTTTGTTGTTTCCTAGTTTAGCTGCACTGATTAATATGTAATCATTTACAGCTATAAATTATGGACAACAAATTTCGTATGTTCAAATGAAAATTTGAATTTACAATTATCGCTTTTCCTGTCTTAATTTTGCAGTTAATATTTAATAGCTATTTAGTTCTGATTCATGGATCAGAAGACAATACAGTTATGTTTTGTAGCACATGTATTTGATTTGATATTGCTTCGAGTTAAAATGATCTTACTGCAATGTTACGGATCTGATCAACACCAAGCCATCTAATACACTCCAACAATGCTGTAAACCCATTTTGTTTTTCTGCTGCAATAAATGAAATAAAAGATAAGGTTTATAATATTCTTATCTATAATTTAACCATTTGTTTAATGAGACTTTATGTAATTTTACTAGATAAAGATTGGACTAAACCCCTTTAGATGTGCATAGAGTAAATAATTGCATCTTCTTTTTTTGAAGATATGGAAATAAAAAATAAATGAAAAAAAGATCATTCTTTAATTTTATATTTTATTCATTTCAAAAAAATGTTATATGCATCTAAAATAACATTTTCATTTGATTCTATTTTAAGAATTAGACGTTAAAGTGAAAATCCTCTTTTAGATTGGTATGTTCATTTTTCATTTGTAAATCTTATTTTACTAGAAAAGTTTCGACTATACCTCCAACAGCTGAGATTAATGACTGTATTTTCCCTTCCAGTTCTGTAATGGTTACAGCTGAGCCAACAATAAATCCAGTATCAGTTGTCTTGGTCTCTCCTAATTCTGCTATATTTGTACAACTAATCAACACTTTGGAATCTAACAACTTCTTTTTTAAGGTATAACCTAAAATAAAACACTGACCCTTTACTTAGCCATAATAGTTAATGTTGCAAATTTTTGCGTTTAAAACGAAAACATAAATCGTTCTGTAACATATGCCAAAAGAATATTTAAAGCACAAATGACTCCGTTAGTCTACTTACTTAGTGACGTACAGCCCATGAGTACATGAGAGTTTGGGTATTTCTGTCTAAAATCTCGGAATTCTGATAAACTACGTGGTCGTATCCATGTGTATCCATTACCTTTCAATGTCACTGTCTTCGAATAATAATCTTGATTCAACTTAAATGTACAAAATAGAAGGTAGAAATTAGCAAGAATACACGTATTTGATGATAGCTAATGACATCAAGAACACATCGATATTAAAGAAGAACTAAAATCTTTTATAATTGTCTAAATTTCCTGCAAGTCAAAATTTGAAATTTCTCAAAAACTAAGGTATACTCCCTCATGCAAAGTATTTCCTTAGCTTAATTTGGTAAAATATATTTTGGTCCTTTGGGTAGCTTTTTAACATCTTCAAAATAATTTTGGTCCAAGCACTACTGATGAGGAATTGTATTCCGAAACGGTCGTCTAGTGCTGTAAAATTAAAACTGGTATAATATGTAATTATAATATATTATAATAGTACTCATTATCGCGAATTCTATGACTAACCAAAAACAAACATACCAATCCATGTCAAAATGAGATCAAAAAGTAAATAGGAAACGCTGCTGATGTTAAGTGTGCTGCATGTTACACGTTTATTTTGTCAATGAAAAACAAACATACAAGTCCATGTTCAAATCACAATCCACAAAAGAAAGTAACAACTTTGAAAACTAGCAATTTGAGTTAATCGGGTTAAGTTCGTCCAGGGACGTAAGATCCGTTTCTCAGGAAGGGTAAGCACCTTCTGTTTAACATTGGCCTAGATAATAAAAGATTTTCCAACAATCTTTTATTTAACACCTACCACTTTAGAGATTCAACTAATAGCAAGATTTCAGTATCAGTGAAAAAATATAACAACTCGATGACCTCAAATTGAAATCATTAACTTGTATACTGTAAAGTTCTTGGTTATGTTTGCTGTTACAAATTATTCATTTTTCAGTTACAAATTGCTCTCCTCTATATTGAGTTAATAGTGTGACAAACTAAATTATTCAACAAACCAAATGTCATTTTCCAAGTTAAACTCTTTCAACACCAATTTGTGAATATGTGGAAAGATAACAATACATATACAAATAACGTCTCGTTTTGTCTTTTCATAAGATAATAACAAATAAAAAACAAACATCCTAATCCATGTCCGAATCACAATCCAGAAGCAAAGTCTAAATATGAGACAGAACTTAAATATACACTCGTATCTTTTATTTCAAGCTCACTAGGATAGATGCCATTCACATAGTCTCCAAATTTAGGATCAAAAGAGACAAATCGTAATCTTTCTCGATCTCTCTTTCTCTCTCGTGTGTGTGTGAATGATTTTGGGACAGTCCTCTTCAGATTTAACAAGGTTCTGCATTAATCATGCTTTATAAGAAAAAAGAACAAATCAGCAAGCAATGGTGCACAGTTTGTGCCGCCTAGTATACCGATTGTTTGCTGAAAAATTATAGTACCAAACATAACAAATATGTTATCTACAAAAAACTCCAACATTTTGTTGATGGTATCTTCTGTATATTTTTGTTTTGAATCTGTATGATACTATGATGTTAGAAAACTTCATCTCATAAAAATAAAATAACACTGCGGTAGCTCAGTTGGTAGTGTTCGCTCCGTAAGTGGGAGGTCGTGGGTTGGAACCCAGGCCGGGTCTGACCCAAGACTTGAAAGTGGGTAGTGGCGCAACGCATAGGCAAAATTTCTGCACCATCACCTATAGCTGGCGACGTCTCGATATAAGTAAAATATTCTTGACTGGGACGTTAAACACCATTACCCAACTCATTAAAATAAAAATCATCAAAATCATCAAACTTCCAGAAACTGGATCGTGATGTTAAAAAAAATCTTACCTGAAGTTCTGGTGGAAATATTGGATCCTGTGTTTCGCCGCCTTGTGCAACTTCTCTATTTACAACATTACATTGCTTAAAAGAAATATCCAATAAATAAATGTTTTTAAATGTTTGTATCTAATCCAACAATCTATACTTTAGAATACAAAACAATTATTATCATATTAACTGTTTGCATTTGCTAGAATCAAAATTTGTACACTAGAATCAATTGAATCTCATATCAATAGATATTACAAATAGGTCTTTCAGACAAATAAATAGTACAGATGTTTCTAAGATGTATTTATGGCGCCGTAAAGCAGGATAACAGATAACAGATATATATATATATATATATATATATATATATATATATCGTTATAACGTTAATATTATTGAATTTTGTGCTTGCATTTTTGAGGTTGCTTTTAAAAGTCAAATGAGAATAAAAAATGCGACTGTTTAAATTACTAATGCTCGTGATTCTTTAATTCAGTAACTTTATCCGTGTGTAACAATTAAATTAACCAGAAAAAGGAGAGAGAGAGAGAGAGAGAAAGAGAGAGCACTTCATAGTGCAATATTGAAATGCTGAGAGAGAAAGAGAGAGAGAGAGCATACTTTTTGAGCGACGTCCTCTGATGTTGATTTGCAACAAGAACCGGAATCACATGGGCATTTCTACAACATATTTACATGCGTCATAATTTTATACTTTAACTTTCTTTCATAACCACATTTGATGTCTGATTTAGCTAGGATGTGGAATTGTGACGTACAATAATATTGTAATGCTCTTTTTTAGTTTTGGACTATTAGTTAAATGCATACGAGAGTAAAGGCATTTCTTGAACCTTAAGATCTGACCCAAATTGTCATAATGTCTGTTCCCCACCAAATAAAATTTCAATAAATATCAAAATTATACTTTATGTACTTATTCTTGAATTGTTTGCCTTGAGTATATTATAATGATGCTTTCAATAAATTAATATGAAAAAAGAATGGTGAAAAATTAAATTAAAATTTAAAATACAGATTAATCTAACTTAAAATTTAAATATCTTACTTGAAAAGCGTCGACAATAGGCCTATATCCAGTACACCTACATAGATTACCTGTAAGTTGTAAATAAATGTTTTATTTTTAAATATTCGCATTTATAGACCACTCTTTGTACAGTAAGTCAGGAACTTCAAATAGTACTATAATCACAGGCTCGAACACCAATTCGAGCACATGTACAAAGTCGGGAGTTAAATCAATGACCCCATTTTCTTTTATCTAGTTTTGATTTGTTTGGCGGTTTCTGGTGTGCTGTATAATGTTCTTTGTCCTTTTTTACTGTTGTCAGGAAAATGTTTCTTTCGGTTTAAAATTTTATTCTTTTATTATAAAATAAAATAACTCTAAAATAACTGTGATGGTAACATACCTCTACAATAGTGAAGCCTCATCTATGTATACCATTTTATTATTACAATTTTAAGTAAAAGTGTTCTCAATATGTGTTCATTATGATTGTCTTCTTGTTTCTTTATTAATTCGTCTATTGTGCTACGTAAATTTAAACCAGATACTTTAAAGCACCCGTCAAAACGAGCAAGAATTTATAATAATTATGTAATTATGTCTGTTCTTTGTATTGTGTCGTGTTCTTGTTGATGTAGGCTATTGTTACGTTTTGCGCTTATATAGGGACAATGAAGCGTAACGTAACTGCAGTAAATGTGGAATGGAGTCATAGTTTATGAACGGTCTGGATTATCACAAGAAAACAACTACTTTTACCAAGCGAAATACCAAACTTTCGTACAGTAGTATTTGCGCTGGTATGGGTTTCGAGTCTAGGCGGTGACAGCTCTATGGTCTCGGTGCGAATGATTTATAGTACTTAGCAAGCGAATCCCACGACAGTTGGAGAGACTATGAATGATTTGCATGATAATTTTATAAGCCTGTATTTATATACCTTCCAGTACTCTTTCTATCAGCTCCTGGCTCGGGTGTGGATTGTTCCTCGTTAGTGTATACATAGTCATCACCATGCCAGGCGTACAGAACCCACACTGCATACCATGGGAGGCAACTAACTGTTTCTAAATAAATAAAGTTAAATATCCAATATACATCTTTCTGGAAAATAATCATTTTAATTTGACGACAGTTTTTGTAAATATTGTAACGAACAATGTTCTGTTCTTATTGTTTTACTGGAAATATATTTGTCGAATTAAGTTACAAACAGGCTCAAGGTACGAGTATGTATTATACGCTTTTAAAACATTTTTATAAAAAAAAATGCCTCAACTGCACTTTATATATAAAAGGGGAAAATTGAAACACCGTCTTTAAAATATTTCGAATGTTTCTATTGGTAACAAATAAGTACCCAGCTAAAAGTACATTTAAGGGCCTCTGAACAATAAGATCTAACATGTCATCAATTATTATAGTCAGTATTGCAGCGAGTCGTATAGATACCTTTGTCGCTAATAATTTTTTTGACTACAGAGAAAAACGTTATATTATGTCTTTCATTTGACCATAAAAACATAATATTACGATCACAATGTATCGTTACTATACTGGTTTATATATAATGCAGATGGATAAATATTTATATAAAACAAAAATATACCAACAGCATAAGACATGCCGCATTGTTGGTTAACTGTCTGTTATTATGTGACTCGTTAATAGAAGTTTTACATGTAAATTATTTGGGTTCCACATGTTGCAAACCATTTGGGATATTTTAGAAACATGTAACCGGCATCTTGTCTGTTTTTGGTAGTCACTACATCTTTCGTGTATCGGTGTGGTACATTGTAAGTACTTCCAACACCCTTTACTGTTGTAATTGATGTTTAACTTTATGTAGTTCATTAAACTTCTTACACCTTACGTATATCAAATGTAGTCCATTCCGATTTAAGTACCCCCTAATACCTTACCTGTATCAAATGTAGTCCATTCCGATTTGAGTACCCCCTAATACCTTACCTGTATCAAATGTAGTCCATTCCGATTTGAGTACCCCTAATACCTTACCTGTATCAAATGTAGTCCATTCCGATTTGAGTACCCCCTAATACCTTACCTGTATCAAATGTAGTCCATTCCGATTTGAGTACCCCCTAATACCTTACCTGTATCAAATGTAGTCCATTCCGATTTGAGTACCCCCTAATACCTTACCTGTATCAAATGTAGTCCATTCCGATTTGAGTACCCCCTAATACCTTACCTGTATCAGATGTGGTCCATTCCGATTTGAGTACCCCCTAATACCTTACCTGTATCAAATGTAGTCCATTCCGATTTGAGTACCCCCTAATACCTTACCTGTATCAGATGTGGTCCATTCCGTTTTGAGTACCCCCTAATACCTTACCTGTATCAAATGTAGTCCATTCCGATTTGAGTACCCCCTAATACCTTACCTGTATCAAATGTGGTCCATTCCGATTTGAGTACCCCCATACCTTACCTGTATCAAATGTAGTCCATTCCGATTTGAGTACCCCCTAATACCTTACCTGTATCAAATGTAGTCCATTCCGATTTGAGTACCCCCTAATACCTTACCTGTATCAAATGTGGTCCATTCCGATTTGAGTACCCCCATACCTTACCTGTATTGGATGTAGTCCATTTGGTGTACCCCCATACCTTACCTGTATCGGGTGTAGTCCATTTGGTGTACTCCCCACACCTTACCTGTATTGGGTGTAGTCCATTTTGTGTACTCCCCACACCTTACCTGTACTGGGTGTAGTCCATTTCGTGTACTCCTCACACCTTACCTGTATCGGGGTAGTCCATTTCGTATATTGGGTGTAGTTCATTTCGTGTACGCCTTACAACTTTCCTGTATCGGGTGTAGCCCATTTTGAGTACTCCCCACACCTTACCTGTATCGGGTGTAGTCCATTTTGAGTACTCCCCACACCTTACCTGTATTGGGTGTAGGCCAGTTCGTGTACTCCCCACACCTTACCTGTATCGGGTGTAGTCCATTCCGTGTACTCCTCACACCTTACCTGTATCGGGTGTAGTCCAGTTCGTGTACTCCCCACACCTTACCTGTATCGGATGAAGTCCATTTCGTGTACTCCCCACACCTTACCTGTATCGGGTGTAGTCCATTTCGTGTACTCCCCACACCTTCTACTGTTGTTATTGCCATTCCGTGTAGGTAACATATCGGTATCAGACAGGCATTTATAGATACATGTCTGGTGGTTAAGGAAGAATATCCAGTATTGTATTTTTAAGACGGGACATTAAAAAAATTATCAATTTAACTGAGATATTTATCTGATCATCTTAAAACACTGATCTTCAGTGAACAAAATAACATTTCTTTGTTGCATGGTGATTGCGGTCCAACCTTTACCATTAATGTATGTAATCAAAAGAGGACGTTCTGTAAATACCTAATGGAATGAACCATTACTGGTATCAAATTTTGACGAATCAATTAAAAAAAATTAACCAGTTTAAGAAGAATTAGAACATTATATTACAATGTATTATAACAAGAGGAAGTGCCTTTATAATGTTCGTTACCAACTGTTGGTTCATCGGCTCATTTAACATAATTACAACTGTAGCAAGCACAAACGTTAGGACATGGGAGCACAGATATTTGTACGCGTCGTATATTGTATATGATAACATGAAGTCATGAGTCAATTTATGTCAATTCATTTATAGAACAATAGGCCCAATAGGGCCTGTACCGCTCACCTGGACCGTTAACAGCAAAAAAACACAATAAATACTACATTTAAGGAGCAATAACTCTGATGTGGATATTTAGATATTTATGAAACTTGCTACTCGCATCTGTGACCTTGACCTTCGAACCAATGACCATAATCTATATATCAAAATGATGATTGCATCAATACCAACAATATTTCTATATATGCCTATACAAAAAGTTTATAGTTTTCGAGATAATGAATCTTTTTGGTATTGTTTTGAAACCGTGACCTTGACCTTTGGACCATGACCTTTTTCTATACATCAAACAGATCGTTGTATTAATACCTACAATATTCTAATATAAATGTCTATATAAAAAGTTTACAGTTTTCGAGATAATTAACGATTTTGGTATTGTTTTGCTACTGTGACCTTGACCTTTGGACCCATGACCTTTTTCTATACATCAAAATGATTGTTGTATCAATACCTAAAACATTCTAATATACATGCCTATACAAAAAGTTAATAGTTTTTAAGATAATGAACCATTTCAGTATTCTTTCGCATCAATGACCTTGACCTTTAAACCAATGACCTAAATCTATATATCAAAATGATTGTTACATCAGAACCAACAACATTCCAATATACATGCCTATACAAAAAGTTTATAGTTTTCAAGATAATTAACGATTTTGGTATTGTTTTGCTACTGTGACCTTTATTTTTTGGACCCATGACCTTTTTCTATACATCAAAATGATCGTTGTATCAATACCTACAACATTCTAATATACATGCCTATAAAAAAAGTTAATAGTTTTCAAGATAATGAACCATTTCAGTTTCTTTCGCATCTTTGACCTTGACCTTGGCACCAATGACCTTAATCTATATATCAAAATAATCATTACATCAATACCAACAATATTCTAATATACATGCCTATATAAAAAGTTAATAGTTTTCGAGATAATAAATAATATTAGAAAGGTAAAAAATTAGGTCATGACCTTCATAATTGACCTTGACACTATTTTGAAGGTAATTACAGAAATATGTCAAAACTGAAAACCCCCATGTCATTATCTGGTCATATAGTCAAATTTAATCGCAAAAACGCGTAACCTATTTTTAAACCAAATTTCATGAAATGAACAAACTTAAAGGTTAAGACTATGTAGAATCCAAATATCACATCAGTTTTTGCCTCCAATGAGTGGTTCAAGAGAAGATTTTTTTAGGTTTTGTCTATTTTTAGTAACAGCGGCCATCTTGGATATACGATCATCATGATTTGAACAAACTATAGTTAGACTCTGTCAAGGACCTTCCATGGAAATT